>SNVD02013438.1:0-77965 GCA_013180625.2 Boswellia sacra | reverse complement strand
GTCCAAAAGACATTCTCCTAAATGCAAAAGTGCCAAAGGGGCACGTGAATGTGGTCTTTTCTTGGTCTTCAAGTGCAATGGGAAATTGATAGTAGCCTGAGTATCCATCAAGAAAGCAGTAGTAGGGGTTTCCTGCTACTCTTTCAAGAATTTGGTCAAGGAAGGGTAAAGGAAAATGGTCTTTTCTAGTGACAGCATTTAATTTTCTATAATCAATGCACATCCTCCAACTAGATGAGACATGAGTTGGCAATAATTCACCCTTTTCATTTTTAACCACTGTGATGCCAGATTTTTTAGGTACTACTTGTGTAGGGCTTACCCACTTACTATCAGAAATAGGATAGATAATTCCTACATCAAGTAGTTTGAGAACTTCAGCCCTAATGACCTCTTTCATGTGTGGATTTATCTCCTTTGAGGTTGTTGAGATGTTTTGGCATTTTCCTCTAAATGTATTCTATGTGTGCAAATTAAAGGGTTTATGCCTTTTATATCTTTTAAAGTCCACCCAATTGCATTTTTATGCCTTTTAAGCACTTCTATCAACTTACCTTGTTGCTCGCATGTGAGGGATGAAGAAATTACTACCGGATATGTCTGATTCTCCCCAAGATATGCATATTTCAGTCCTTCAGGTAAGGGCTTCAATCTAACTTGGGAGCTTCATCTTCCTTGCTTACTTCATTGCCCCAATCTTCAAATCTGATTTTGAGCCTTTTCCTTATCACCTGTGCACAACCAATAAAGAAACATAATTAGAAGTAGAAAGATCATGTTCTAGTTCCATACTTGATTCTAACGAATTCACTAAACAAGTTTCCAAAGGGTCAGAAGAACTCCCTTTTTGGATGTGATCTTCCACAATAGATTCGATCATATTAGCTCCTCAATTTCATCTTCTTCGTCATGTGGTTGTTTGCACATATTGAAAACATTAAGTTCCAATGTCATGTTCCCAAAAGATAGCTTCATGACTCCATTCCTGCAATTAATCAAAGCATTAGAGGTAGCTAGAAATGGACTCCCTAAAATGACAGGAATTGAATTACATACTTCCACTGGTTGTGTGCCCAAGACAATAAAATCCACTGGGTAAATGAATTTATCGACTTGAACTAACACATCTTCTACTACTCCTCTTGGTACTTTAATTGATCTATCAGCAAGCAAAAGAGTCACAGAAGTCGGTTTTAACTCACTTAGATTGAGTTTCTGAAAAACCGAGTATGGAAGCAAATTCACACTAGCACCAAGATCAAGTAAAGCTTGTTCAATTTTATGGTCTTCAATAACAAATGAAATTGTAGGACAACCTGGATCCTTATATTCCACTGTATTATTGTTTTGAAGAATCACACTTACTTGTTCGGCTAGAAAGGCCTTCTTTTTCACATTCAATTTCCTTTTCACAGTGCATAAGTCTTTCAAAAATTTTGCATAAGAAGGTACCTATTTGATTACATCTAGTAAGGAAATGTTGACCTTCACCTGTTTAAAAATTTCAAAGATTTCAGAATTGTGAGTTGGCTTCTTTTGTGTGGTTAATACTTGAGGAAATGGAGGCACCGATGAGGATATGGTTTCCTCTTCGCTAGGTGTTGGTTTAGCAGCCTCTTCCTGCCCTTTAGAGATCGATTCTTCTTCTTTCTCACAAGGGTCAGGAATGTGTTTTTCAACAATCTTACCATTGCGAAGGGTCATGACTGACTTGGCTTGGTCAAAGTAATGGTTACTTGAACTTCCTGCATTTGAGTTAGATTGATCTTTGGGGTTTTGCAATGTTTGAGAAGGAAAATTTCCCTTCTCTTGGATGCTAAATGTAGATGCAAATTTTGCAAGAGTTTCTGACAAATTTGCTACTGTTTGAGCAGTTTGGCTATTGAAAGTCTCTTGCTTTGTAATGAATGAATGCAATGTTTCTTGAAGGTCATTCCTAGGAGGAGGAGCATATGCATGATCATGAGAATTTTGAACATTTTGTCGTGTTTGAAAAGGGACTTGTGAAGATTGTGCATGATTGTCATTTTTCCAGCTAAAATTTGGATGATTTCTCCAGCCAGGATTGTAGGTTTGTGAATATGGATTGTGATTTGGCCTTTTGAAAGTGTTCAAGGCATTCGCTTCTTCATGGGGACATTCCCTAAAGGCAGGCAAAGTTGGGCAATCATCAGTAGAATGGTCATTGTCATCACAAATGTTACAGACATTTTCTTGAATAGATTTCAATTGACCACTCTTTTTCATCTCTAATGCCTCGAATTTTCTAGCTAGGGATGCGAATTTGGCTTGAAGGTCATGGTCTTCCCTAAGGTTGTAAATACCTCTATTGGATGTCGAGGTTTGGTCCTTGCTTGGTACCTCATAGGTGCCAGCAGTGTCCCAATTTTGTGCCTTTTCTGCCAAGGAATCTAGGAAGTCAAGTGCTTCCTCAGGGTCTTTTTCTTTAAATTCTCCATTACACATTAATTCCACTAGTTGCCTATCTTGAGGTGTTAACCCTTCATAGAAATGTGCAACTATTCTCCAAGTTTCAAACCCATGGTGAGGACAGGTATTAAGTAGTTCCTTATACCTATCCCAACATTGGTAAAGGGTTTCTCCTTGTCTTTGAGAGAAATCAGAAATTTGTCTTTTAAGGGAATTTGTTCTATGGGTGGGAAAAAATTTTTTCAAAAATTGTTGTTTCATCTCATCCCATGAACTGATGGAATTCGACCTCAAATTTTGTAGCCATGTTCTAGCTTTATCTTTTAAAGAAAAAGGAAAAAGCTTTAATCTAATGGTGTTTATGCTACAATTTGGGTCAGTGTAGGAGCTACATACCTCTTCAAAGAGTTTCAAGTGCGAATATGGGTTCTCCATGTCAAGGCCATGAAAAGTGGGTAGAAGTCGAACAAAACTTGGTTTGAAATTGAAATGGATTGAATCTGGAGGAGAAACTACACAAGATGGTGCACTAGTCCTTACCGGATTCATGTAGTCTTTGAGGGTTCTTCGTTGGTTTTGATCATTTTGTTGCGAACGGTTGTCCCCTTCATCCGTGAATATTTCCTCATGATTGTTGGCCATGTTTTCTAAGGAAGATGATGTTTTTCTAACAAGTCTACCACTAGATGTTCGTGACCAAATTTTCATGCAAGAAAGGAGAAGAAAAGAGAGCAAAAGATGAACACACAAAAATAAAAAATTTAGATCTAAGATGAGAAAAGAGAACACTTACAATTTTGCACGCCAATTTTTACCTTCCCCGGCAACGGCGCCAAAAACTTGACACATCCGAAAAAGGATTGTCTCCCAAGTATAGGAGTGTCGAAGTAATAAACCCGGTGAGACCGGGGTCGATCCACGAGGAAGGGAATTTAAGCGTTACAAATTATAAGCTAAGCAAACGTGATATGGATGATTCGAAGAGATGGCATGATAATATCAACAAGTATGTAAGATGGTAGGTGGTATTACCGACCATTCAAATATAAAACAAAAAGCAAGAGGAGGTAAAACCATCCATGGAAATAGGTGGTATAACCAACCATAGTAAATTAAAGAACAATTTCATAAGGTGGTAGAACCTACCATAGTAAATAAAATAAAAAGTTCATAAACAATAGAATAATTAAAATACAAGAGGAATTAACACAATAACAATGAAGGCTAAGGTTAGGGGATCCGCCCTTGATATTTCGAATAAGGATAATTAACCCATTTTAGTTATATGAATTATATTTGTTTCATTACCAATATTTATACCACTTCTTGTAAATGGGTTCAAGTATCCAATGTGCCAATCACCATATGTCTACAACAAATCAAGGTTCCTAACTAGATTCGTGTCGGTAAGGAAGAACCATACATCATCTAGAAAGGATCCAAGCATTTGATGTGCCAAGGATTGTCGACAATGGATCAAGACCTCCACTTTACGAGTGGTGTCAAGATTGATTAAGAAATTAAATATAAATCATATTGAATAAACATTATAAGATTAAGATTATTAAGCACATATTAAGGGTTAGAGAATCCTTATTCTCATATCAAGGGTTTCACCCTTTCACCTTAGCAAAAGAGAAATTAGAAGAACATTATAATAGAAAGAAAATAAAATGCAAGAAAAAGGAAATTCATTAATAACATAAACACACAAAACACAATACAAGATCCTAGCCAAAGCCAAAATGTTCCAGCCAAGGCCAAGATGCCCTAATGGGTCACAAGGCACCTCTATTTATAGATACATCCAGGGGCAAACTTGTCAAATTACAAGGGCATAATTGTCAAATATTAGTTGTAAATATCTTTGACAATTGGGATCATTAGGCACCGACTTTGACCATCAATTTTGACATCAAAATGTTGTGAATTTTAATCACATGTCTTCATGAAAGTTGTAGATATTTCTCTCAGCTTTCTAGAACATATTGATTTGCACAATTTGGATACGTATTTTGAGAGATACGGTCCAAATACTGAGGCCTGGTCAGACTGGGCCGAGACTGTAGATGGGTTCACTTCAAGCCCAATTTTGGTCCACTAAGAGCCCGAATTTGATGATTCTTGTGAAATGCAATCTTGTAGACAATTAAATCAGCTTTCCAAAACATTAAGAATTGCACCATTCTGATCTATAAATAGAGAGTTATGCCCATTTTACCGAACCTGTAACAAAACCAAAATTAAGAGAAATTAATTCCAAAGATGCAAATGCTACAAATATGCTTAAGTTGAGGAATTTAATGACACTATTAATGCAATATGATGAACTAAACTCTTATTAAACATGCATATTTAAGTGTTCATCACCCTATAAGAAGTTAAGGGCAATATCATCAACCTAGTGGGTCTAGCACAAAGCATGTTAAGGTGAAAGCGGTCGTCCAGCAAAGGAAGTTTAGCCGTTTGGGAAGATCATTATCCATGATCTTTATAAGATTGAGAGCTGAAGGGATCTTGCAGCCATTACCACCGAGAGAGCTTTCAAATCCATTACCAAGGAATTGAAGGCATCACGAGAAGTGTGAATTCCACGAAGTGCCTGGGCATAAGACTGATGATTGCAGTTGTCTTCATCACAAGATCCAAGATTTGATCGACAAAGGCCAAATTCTCCATCCAGAGACGTATGAGCCCAGTACGAGAAGTAATCCACTACCCCACTACAATCAGGTACCTCCTCTAACAACCAACATGATTAGGTCAGGCTTGACTGAGCAGTAGGTCACGAACTCCTTTGAAGAAAGTAGATCGAGCAGGGCTAAGAGATCCAAAAGAAGGGAGACATTCAAGCTTGAACAACAGGAATGGTCAACTAGATAGGTGGCCATGATGAAGCCTAAGATTGAAAAACCTAAGGCTGAATAGCCCAAGGTAGAAAAGCCTAAAGAAGAAGAGCCCAACGAGATCATTGAAAGGGTGAAGGTCAAGCCTTTTCCTTTGCTAGTGAAGATTTACACCAAGAAGGGTGGATGGACTAACATTACAACAAATGGAGTCAAGTGAAGCTTAGAACCCAAATTTGTTTGCCTCAATAATTGTGAAGAATAAGAGCAATAAAAAGTTGATGAAGAGGAAGTGGAGGTAAAGAGTGAAGAAGCATTCACCAAGGAGAAGTCCACATCATCGAGTGCTTTTGCCAAGAAGTGGGTGGCTAGAAAAGAGGCTAGAAGAGGCCTACCATCTAGAAGACTCATAGTGGAGAAGGGTGGTAAAGCTAGGAAAGGGAAGCAAGTTGAGAACCTTAGGAGAAGGGAGTGTTTACCCAGAAGGTGCAAAGAAGTGAGAGTTATAGGTATTTGGGATGAAATCCCCAAAGTCAAGATCCTTTCAAACTTTTAGGCTAACTTTAGTAGTGATAAAGAAGAATAAGTGAGAGTTGAGGGAGAAACACATAAGGGTAAGAGTTAGAATGTCCAAGAAGTGATAGATTTTACCATGAGAAGGAGGAGAGACCAATTCAAAAAACTGTCAAGAAGGGCAAAGAAGTTGCCAAAGAAGAAACGAAGGAAGAAGAAGATGACCAAGTCATCAAGCGATTAAAAAAGACCTAAGCGAATGCTAGCATTTAGGGTTTGTTGAGATCATCCTAAAAGCATAGAGAAGCCATGGCGGAGGCTGTGGCCGAGGTGAAAATATCAATGGCTGCTACTATAAACAAAATGTTGACTGCTTTGACTAAAAGAGAACCCAATAGGGTAAATGAGAATGATGTGATCACATTCACCAATGAAGATATACCTTTCAAAGGAAGGAATCATAACAAGCCATTATTGATCAGCGCAAAGATTGGTGGGAAGACATCCCCTTACATGACGTTGGATGATGGATTCGCCATCAACATTATGCCAAAGAAGATTTTGCACTAGTACGGGGTTAGTCAAGATGAGCTTGAGCCTTGTGAGATGGTAATCAGGGTTATCATGACTCAAACATGTATGCCATTAGGATCTTCAAGGCGTTAGTGAGGACTAGGCTAGTCAAAGTTATGACAGAATTCATAATCCTCGACATTTTTGTCATATTTGCTGCCTTCTTGGAACGAGCATGGTTTCATCTGCTTGGTGGAGTTGCTTCCACTTTATGTCAGAAGATCTAATTCAACATGGATGGGGAGATTGTGACCATTCATGCAGCCTCAACAATTGCACCAGCTACTTTAAGTATGAAGGTTGGAGAGATATCTTGCATGGGAGCCTTTCATGTGGCCATGAATGACGAAGTCAACCCAATTGTAGCTGGGATAATGAAGAGACAAGGATACTTGCAAATAACTGGGCTTGGGAGGAAAGGACGTGCCTTTTTTTCAAGATTTCAAAGGCCAGATTTCTATAAGAGGGTTGAGTTATGAGTCTGAAGCGGATGAAAAGGACCTTAAGACCAAGAAGGGGGGATTCATCAAATTCATCAAAGCCTAAGATACAAAGTATGTGGGAGCTGCTGAACAATGGGTTTTCAAAGGAATTTTAAATCCCGAGTTTGAAATTTTTTAGGATATCCTTCAAGCAGGAATCTATAAGGGGAATGTTTTGGTTGAGGAAATAGAGAAGATGACCATAAAAAAGGAGAAGCCTTAAGATCAAGCACCGCCAATGGACCCGTCTATCAACCTTGCCGCCTTCATCGAAGAGGGAATCAAAGATGTATTTTATAAGTATGTATTTGTGCCCAGTCTCTTTCAAGAAGAGGACATTTTTTATGTTTCTAAATTTAAAGCAATGAAGAATTAGTTTGCTTGCTTGTGTGATGTCCTTCCTAATGGCATTGCACATCATAATTTGCATTTCACTAGCATACTTGACATCCTTACCACTCAAACTCATGACATTAATCTCCGTACAATAGAAAAACCTGGGAACATTGCATCTAATACAACTTTTGAAGAGAGACAGAGAATTGAAAGATTACTAAAGAAACATGAAAAAGTCTTCGTCTGGTCCTTTGATGACATGCTAAGAATTGGAAAAGCATAGCTGAGCATACAATTCCAACCTATCTGTACATGAAGTCAATCGAGTAGAAGTTGAGAAGTTTGAGACAGGAATAGGCTTAGAAAATCAAGCAAGAAGTTTCCAAGCAAATTAAAGCCAAGTTTTTAGAAATTATGAAATATCCATAATAGTTAGCCAATATCATGTCAGTGTTGAAGATTACCGAGACTTGAACAAGGCCTCACCAAAGGATGATTTTTCTTTACCACAAATTAATGTGTTAGTAGATAGTGTTACCACCAATGTGATGTTTTCCTTCGTATATGGGTTTTCTGGTTACAACCAGATAATGATGGCCAATGAAGATAAGATGAAGACGACCTTCATTATGGAATGGGGTACCTACTGTTACAAGGTGATGCCCTTCAGATTGAAGAATACAAGGCAACTTACCAATGAATGTCGATGACACTGGTTCATGACATGATGCACAAGGAGATGAAAGTCTGTGTGGATGACATGATGGTAAAATTTGAGACTTGAGAAGGTCACTTTGAAGCTTTAGACAGATTCCTAAAAATGGTGAGGAAATACAAGTTGTAGCTAAATCTGAAGAAGTGTGTCTTTGGAGTCACCTCACAGAAGTTGTTGGGGTTTGTAGTTGGCAAGAAAGGGATAGCAGTAGATCCAGACAAGGTCAAGGTGATTATAAAGATACCATCACCCAAGATCAAAAAGGAAGTTTGAGGGTTTCTTGGGAAGATCTAATACATCAACGGTTCATTGCCAAATCAACAATAGTCCGGGCACCAATCTTCAGACCTCTAAAAAAGAATCAGCCAGTGGAGTGGAATGACCAGTGCCAAGAGGCATCTAAGAAGATCAAGAAGTACTTACAGAATATGCTAGTTTTAAGAATGCCAAAACCTAGCAAGAATTTGATTCTTTTCTTGGGTCTTGAGGAGGAGGCCATCGGTGCTATGCTGGTACAAGAAGTTAAGAATGGCATAGAACATGTCATCTATTATCTTAGCAAGAAGTTGCTATCGTGCAAGATGAAGTATAGCTACATAGAGAAAACATGCTTAGCCATGGTTTGGCTCTCAAAGAAGTTGAGACATTATTTGCAGTCTTATAAGATTAAGGCTATCTCAAACCAGGATACGATTAAGTATCTTTACAAAGCACCATCATTGGTGGGGAAGCTAGCAAGATGGCTAGTCCAATTATCAGAGTTCAACATTGAGTATGTCACTAAGAAAGTGGTCAGAGGAAGAGTAGTAGCAGAGTTTTTAGCCATGAATCCAATCGATGATGATGAGCCGTAGGGGTTAGAATTCCTAGATGAACATCTGGGGGTAATCTTACTAATGGGATGGAGGATCTTCCTTGACAGAGTTATCAATCGCAATGGTGCTAGAATAGGAGTTATTCTAGTATCATTAACTAAAGAAGTCATTCTATTTGCTAAGAAGTTGGAGTTCAAAGTCGCCAATAACATGGCTAGTATAAGGCTTCTGCCTTTGGGTTGGAAGCCGTGATTGCAATGGGCATTGATGAAATAGAAGTGTTGGGAGATTCAAAACTAGTCATCTCTCAAGCCAATAAAGATTGGGAACTACAGGAGGGAAGGTTGAAACTATACCTTGAGCACATAAGAAGATTGGTTAGAAGGCTCAAGCAGTGTACCTTCACCCATCTCCCCTTAAATGAGAATTAGATGGTTGACGCTTTAGCCTTTTTGGCATCAGTTTGGAAGTACCCAAGAGTTGTTGGTGAGACCAATAGTGATATCACTATCATGGGATCCTTGTTATACAGAACCCCATGTAATAGAGCCCGAAGTGGATGAGAAGCCATAGGTGAGATAAGGTCGTCAACTTCTAATGGGCATCAATATGTGGTAGTGGCAATTGACTACTTTACCAAAGTAGATGGCCAACTTCATTGAAAATAATATCATATGCAGATTTGGAGTATCACATCACGTCGTGACCGACAATAGGGTTCATTTCCAAGCTAAGACTTAAGCCTTGCTTGAGAATTATAGGATTGAACATCATAATTCGTCTCCATATCGGCCATACGTGAATGGAGCAGTAGAAGCGGCCAATAAAAACATCAAGAACACGTTGGCCAAGATGGTGTAGACATACAAAGATTGGCCAAAGAGGTTGTTGTTTATGCTATGGGGTTATAGAACAACACCCAGAAGCTTGACGAGCATGATGCCCTTCTCATTGGTGTATGGTTCAAAAGCAGTTCTACAAATTGAGATAGAATTGAAATCAGCGAGAGTTCTGATGGAAGCAACAATTCCTGAATGGGAGTGGATTGATTATAGAATGAAGGCCAGATATCATATGCAACTATACTAGAAATGGGTTGCTCAAGCCTTTAACAATAGAATAAAGGCATGAAAATTCAAGGAAGGGGAATTACTCCTTAAACAAGCAAGGCCAGTTGTGTTTGATCCAAGAGAGAAGTTCAAGCCCAATTAGGAAGGCCCATTCATTATGATGAAGTCATGTCCGGCAAAGCCGTCATCCTATCAAACATGGAAGGAAACAATTTCCCTGAGGCATCAACATGGACAGGCTGAAGAAGTATTATGTATGAAAAAAAAAAGAAAAAGAAAAAAAGAGTGTGAGAGGAGAAACAATTAATCAGAAAACCAAAAATGGTTGATTAATGATAGGGGTTGTCTAATTGTGCACATGTTGTTCGAAGAACAAATGATTATACTTTTATTAATGAAATGAAATTGTTTAGAAACAAATATGCCTTTGAAATGCCTTATTATTTTGCACAATAATAAAAGGAAAACATCTAACATTTAAGTTGACGAATGAATCTAACAATGTCGTCTCTGCCTCTTTAATGGACTACAAATAGGCTCACCATATCGCTTACAACACCATCTAGCTTGTATGGTAGGATTAGGAATGGAAGCCTAAAGGGCCACCCAATCCTTGTACCGATCATCTATTTAGAAATCAGGATATTGGAATAAATTTCTCTCGATGGTACGTTGTGGCCAAGAATCCTTCACACACTCTAAGATAACGAGCGAACAATCTACCAGGACCAAATACAATCGTGAATCCATGATCATTTGCTTACGTCTGTATTATCAACCCAGTCTAGCAGGATCACAAAAAGAATTGCGGTGAAACATGCTAACGGTACGTAGGCAATATAGGTCCTGATTATCACATGCTTCAACCAGCACCATGGACAGTGCCAACAAATCTAAGTATCAGGAATGACTCGAAGCCAATCGATCAAAGAATAACGTCTCTCAAGTCTCCTCGTATCAAGTCAAGGGAGATAATGGAAAATATTTTCCTCAAGTGGTGCTAGAACGGACAGCCTCTCTTGTAACCAAATCTGAAGAGAGAGAAACAAAAGAAAAGAAAAAATAGGAAAAGACTGCTAACTTGAAAACTTGAAAAGGCGGCTTAGGCAAAAATTAAGACAAACCTACTAAGCTGAAAACCTAAAAGGGCAGCATAGGCAAAATTTAGGGCATGAAAGAGAAAAAGTTCGCTACTTGAAAGCCTGGAAAGAGCAGCTCAGACAAAAGTTAGGGCAAACTCTCTAAGTCCAAAAACCTAAAAAGGGCAGCCTAGGCAAAAATTAGAGCACTAAAAAAAAAAAAAAAGAAATGGTGATGAATGCTCAGTAAGTCAAAAACCCAAAAAGGGCGGCTTAGGCAAAAATTAGAGCATAAAAAGAAAAAAAAATATGACGATGAAAGAACCCTTTTTTTTGAAAAAATTACTATTCACATAAAAAGAAAAAAGATAGTACAATATACGAGGGGCATACCCCAAGAAGAGTATTTAGTACTCACAAGTCCAAAAGGAAATAACAAAGCCCAAAAGCTTCAAACAAATAAACAGAATATAAAGCCAAAGGCCCCAGACAAAACGAATACGCATAGGCGCAAAACCAACTACAACATAGCCAAGATCACCCAAACAATAAAAACAAAAGGGCGCATTAGCCCAATCTAGCAAAATAAAGTCCAAGAAAACAAACTAATGATGAAGACCCTATATGGCACGAAGTTGAGGAGTGATCACATACTTGACCTCCAAGGTTAGAAGTCGAGAGCGATCCAAGGTAAAATTCTCATCCATCACTTGACGACAAGTCTGATGACGCTGCTGATACACACGATCATTCCTCTCATATCATAGAAAATAAACTGTGGTAGAAAAGACCAAACGTGCAAGGATATACTCAAAATTCTTTCTGCCCTGAAGATGAAGAGAAGCCCAATGAAGTAGAGTGAGCCAATCAGAAGATGGCCAAACAATAAGAGTCTTAGCTATAATTTCCTCCCATACAAAAGATGAGAAAGGACATCTAAAGAAAAGATGCTCATGAGTCTCATTTGCTGAGGCACAGAGAACACAGCCCAAAGAGGATAACATGCCATGACACTGTAATCGATCCATAGTACGAAGACGACCCAAGGAGGCAAGCCAAAGAATAAAAGAGTGTCTTGGAACATGGCCAGGGAACCAAAGAAGATGATGAAATGAATTCATGGCTCGTCTACTCCGTAAAAACTCCCATGTTGAGGCAATGGAGAAAACTCCAGAGGTGTGGCCCTTCCAAACAATACGATCAGGAGTCCCCATCATAGGCCGGAAGTTGATAGAGTCCCAAATTCGTCCAAGGGTCGATCCACCATCAGGAAAAGTCCAATCCCCATCCTGAATAATAGCGGAGACCTTGGCATCTGAGGGAAGACCTATAGATGAAAGATTCCTAAAAGAAAACAAATCACAAAGACGCCCCTGTGGCAACCAGTAATCCTGCCAAAGTGAGGTGTCACGACCATCTCCAATAAAAGAGACAAATTTACCCCTACACCAATCTTGACTGTGCAAAATGTTCCTCCAATACCAGGAGGCTCTAGAAGTAACTCGAACCTGCCAAAACGAGCGGCCCCAAAGGAGTATTTTATGAACCCAAGAAGACCATGTGGAGGACTTATTAGAAAGAAGTCTCCAAACATGCTTTAGAATAGCGGCCTGATTGCATTCCTTCACTCGCTTAATTCCCAATACTCCTTCCTTTAACGGATAGCAAACTGAATCCCAAGCTACTTTATCCCCAGAACGAGACAAAGAGGTCCCTTTCCATAGGAAAGCAGCCAGAATACCCTCAATCTTCAGCACCACAGTTGCCAGCAATATGAATATTGACGACCAATAGACCTGTATGGAAAAAAGTACCGACTTGATTAACTGAAGACGGCCAGCATAAGTCAACATAGCAGATGTCCATAACCTGACCCTCGATGGAATTCGTTCTATCAATGGAGTACAATCTGAAGGGCGCAATCTGGTACTAATCAGAGGCACTCCCAAATATCTAACTGGCAGACTCCCCACCTGAAAACCCGAGATGGCCTGCAACACAGTTCGGTCCTCCTCATTGACTCCATAAAAGAATACATGACTCTTGGTAGAATTTGTCACTAAACCAGAGAGCTCTGCAAACTCCTGCAAAGCATTATGAACCACACTAACAGAGCCCGCATCTGCCCTACAAAAAACCATCAGATCATCTGCAAAACAAAGATGAGTGAGAGAGACCTGTTGACATCTCCAATGATATCGAAAACTAGGCCTATGAGAAGCCTCCCGAAGAATACCATTCAAACCCTCCATTGCCAACACAAAAAGGTATAGTGACAACGGATCACCCTGTTGAACTCTGGAGGTGGGAAAAAACCATGAAACTCTCCATTTAAAGCAATAGAGAAATGTGCAGAAGACATGCACGTCGCGATCCATCGAACCATACACTCTGGAATACCGATCATCCTTAACCCCAAAAGAATGAAATCCCAACTAACAGTATCAAAAGCTTTGCGAATATCCACCTTTAAAGCGCACCGGGGAGGCGAGCACCCAAGATGGTAATTATGCATGAGCTCTTGAGTCAATAGGATGGCATCAGAGATCCTCCAACCTGGGACAAAAGCAGATTGTGAACTCCCAATTACATCAGGTAAAACTGGTTTAAACCTATTCACAATCACTTTGGAGATGCACTTGTAGAGTACATTACAGCAAGAGATTGGTTGAAAGTCACTCATAGTCCTCGGAGTCTCAACCTTGGGGACCAAGGCAACCCTAGTTGCATTAACACACTTCGGCATCCGACAAGTCGCAAAGAAGTAGCGCACAACAGCCTTAAACTCGACACTAATAATGTCCCAAGCCCTCTTAAAGAACAGAGAGGTCTACCTATCTGGCCTTGGAGCTTTATCATCGGGAATCGAGAATAAAGCTTACTTGATCTCATCATCAGTAATAGGGCACACCAAAGAAGGCAGCATCTTCTCAGAAACTCTTCCAGAGAAAAACTGAGAAGAATGTACAATAGAAGGTCGAGAAGGAGCTTTAAGCAATTTCTGAAAATACCTTACAGCCAGATGACCTAAGTCACCTTGATCTGTAATGATAGTACCATCCTCATCCTCAAGCTGATGAATCCGATTCCTGACCTGTCTATGGATCAAAGACTTGTGAAAGAACTTGGTATTCTGATCCCCTAAAGAGAGCCATTAGATCCTTGACCGCTGTCGTAAGAAAGCCTCCTTGTCCCTGCACAACTGAGAATACTGTTTAGCAAAATCCCTTTCAGCCAAAATACAATCTGGGGAATAAGGGCTCTCATCTAGAGCAGCCTGAGCTGCCGCCCACTGAGCCCTGGCCTCAAAGACCCTACCAGAGATGTGACTAGAAGCCTTGGCATGCAAAGTCTTAAACTCATGTTTCAACAAACCCAATTTCTGTGTGACTCGAAACATAGGATCCCCATCTATAGGCATAGACCATACTCTCTGAACAATCTCCAAGAAATCCTCTCGGTCAGCCCAAAAGTTAAAAAATTTAAAGGGATTGGAGGTCTGCCTACGTTGATCTCCAAACTTGATGACCAAAGTACTGTGATCAGAAGCATCTCATGGAAGAACTTCAGAAGTTGTGTTTGGCCAAGTCAAGAACCATAAAGCACTACCAAAACTCCAATCAAGAGTTCTAAGAATAGTACCGTCTCCCTGCTACCCATTATGCCAAGTATACCGAAGCCCAAAAGATGGTACCCTGATCAACGCTGCATCATGAACACACTGTCCAAAATCATCCATGTAACTGCGCCAGGCCTGATCCCCACCAACTCTATCTGAAGAGCATAAAATTGCATTGAAATCACCCAATGCCAACCAAGGTAAAACCAAAAACCATGGACTGAGCTCTGATAAAGTCCCACAGCTGTCGACAAACACCCGGATCATTAGAACCATAAACAAAAATCAGACCAAAAGAAACCCCATCCAACAATCTGGTAGCTTGATAAACGATCCACTGTGGAGAAAGCTGTAGACCACTCAAACTGTACAAAGTAGGATCCTCTAAGTTAAAAGCTTCAAAAGGCGACTTAGGCAAAATTTGAGGTTAAAAGAAAGATACCTAGGGAAGCAGAAGACTCCTACTGAACCTTTGACTCGAATCAATCCTGACTTGATCTAGTCCGATCAATGTCTTAGCTAGAATTAAAGGAACAGCTGTGAAATTGGGCCCATCTGAGGAATGGTGGTCACAAGATGCGGATCTCTGAGACTGTCTGGTTAAACTAGTAAAAACTGCACAAGAAGGCAAAATTGAAGAAGGTGAAGCCAACTAAACGAGGTTGTATCCATCATTTCAAGCAAAGGCATGATGGAACATAATGTCACTCTATCACCTCTAATGTGAATATTCGTGGCAAAAATCAAAAAGTCAAAGAAATGAGCAAGATCAGATGTCGATGGTGTCTATATAGTAGGCAAAATGATGCTCACAGAGCTAGAGGAATGACAATCGAATATGACAGAGAATTTCTCATACAAGGGTGTGAACGGGGCTTTCATCCCACCAGAGTGTTCGCAACCACGACACTATGTTGAAGCCTCTTTTGAGACTTAAGGAAATACAAACGAGCCATGGGCACGTCTGAAGAGAAGAGTCGCCACCCAATTTTTCAATTGGGAATGAATAGGGGTAATTCGATCCCTCGTTTCGGGACCTAAATTATCATCATCCCTTTAGAGACGGGTTCAGAAGGTTAGGAACGAGTCTTTCGACCCACCCCGATGTAAATCTGACCTCTACCTAGGAAATATGAAAGAAGAATATCTCATGTTGTTACTCAGTCCACTTAAATGGTTCATTTTATGCACACACTCTCGTTTTTATTTTTATTAAGCATGTTAAGTAATTATTCAATCAAAACAATTCTATATTCATAGAAAGAAAGAGGGAGGAGAATATATTACATTTACTTCATACATGGGAGAAGGGGAGAGGATTACAACATTGTTATTCAACAATAATATAATGTTCCATACATTCACATACATTCGAAACTCAATAGATGATGAATTCTTCACCACCATATGTGAGTTTATTCAACATCTATTCAAGCTTCTTACATATCCATAACTAAGGCATACAATCTTAGTCATGGTCCCTTACCATCAATGTGAGTTCACCATCACTTCGTGGCATCATACAATTACACTTCATAAGATACAAACATTTGTACATTCATAAATTATAAATCAAGCAAAACCATAATCTAGTGTCATGGCATTCTAGCCTATATTTAGCATTCATGACATATTCTAGCTTAATTCAAGGCATCCATGGCATATTCTTAGCCTAATTCAAACATCTAACAATCATAGCAATCAAGGGCAAAATGGTAATTTTACCTATCCTATGCTATTTCCTAGCATTCATCAAAGCAAATAAGTTTTTCTATCATGATTCTAATCATATGCCCTTAAGCATGATTCTAAACATGTTCTCCTAATCATGGTTCTAAGTATTCGCAAAGAAAGTAAATTCTTAAGCATGATTCTGAAAAAGGAAATTCGCGAACTTACCTCGACATGCTTATACATCTTGCAAAACAAATTAGGTTAGCTCAATTCATAATCACCTTAGACATGCTCTTAAGCATAAAAAGAAATCCTAAACATACTTCTTCTAAGCAAGAAAAATAAAAGAGAATAGGAGGGGGGAGAGAATTTTGATCTCAAGGCGCACCTTTCCAGGTTCAGAGCAATAGAATGCCCAAAAAATTATATTGAAAAAGACTTCTCAAATTCTCGGGCATGTATTCAAGAGCGAGAAAGATGATTATATCCGACAATCGGTGTGAATTGCAAAGTGGTGGGAGTAGGGTTTATATAGGATAGGGGTGCAAACAAAAAAGGAAGTTTTCTAAGCAAATTTCCAAAGTAAACCAACAAGGGTCACACAACCATCTTTAGGCGATCAGGTGGCCACCTGATAGATGCCGGCCATTAGCCAACAGTTAGGCGGCTGTCACATGGTTGACCGGTCAATTTCTTTTCAACCCCTTCCTTTTTTATTATCCTTTGATGTAGTTCCTTCGAACTTTTGCTCCTTCGATTGCACATAACTTTTGGAATTCAACTTTGATTTGTGATCCATAAATTTCTATGAAAAATAGACATCCACAGCTTCGCAACGGTATATGACTCTTCATCGAATTCCTCCCAAATTAATTTATCTAATTTTTTAAATTCATGAATCAGGTTTTCAAACTCTTTACTAGCTTCTTTTCACCCTTCTCTTCTTGACTCTCAAAGGCATTTTGGTCATTTTCTTTGCTCAGCATTGATCTTCATTTCATTCTCGGGTCTTAAAATTCTAGAATCTATAGCTTACCCCCAACTTTGGAGAGGTTTGTGGGACACAAAAGTTGACAAAGTATTCTTATTCTATCTTTCTTTCTTCCTTCTCATCATCTTCGACTTCGTCCTCTTTCTTTCAAACTTTCTCAGCACTCCCTTATATTCGTGTAAAGTGTGTGTCCATTCAGGACTAATGTGCCCACTTAAAGGCAATCGTGCCTATCTAAGGCAAATGTGCCCATTCAAGTGCTAAGGTGCCTATCCAAGGGAGAACTTGCCTATCTAAGGCAAGTGTGCCCATTCAAGGGCTAACATGCCTATCTAAGGTGAGTATGCCCATTCAAGGGCGGATATGCCCATCTGAGGGCTAATGTGCCCATTCAAGGGCTAGAAGCATCCTTATGATGCTATGACAAGATACTCTTCAGTGTACCTACTTCTTAGGGTTTCTAACACTCTTAAGTGCACATATTTCTTAGGGTTGGTAACACTCCTCAGTGCACCTATTATAAGGGCTTAGAATACTTTTAAGTGCACCTATTTCTTGGGGTTTTTAAGACTCTTTAGGGCGCCTTTTCTTAGGGTTGTGTCTATTCTAAAGGCTTAGAACACTCTTAAGAGTACCTACTTCTTAGGGTTTTCAACCCTCTCCAGTGCGCCTCTTCTTAGGGTTTGTGCTTATTCTAAGGCCTTACAATACTCTTAAGTACACCTACTTTATAGGGTTTCCTTCTAATGCATGGCCATCGAGAAAACTTCTATCATACACTACTTTGCAGTCTTTAAACCATTTCATTCTTCTTGCCTTTGGCTGTGCATTCTTTATTCATCCTTAATCTCTTTTTGCATTCATTGGATTTTATGCCCCTCTTCTTAGAATTCTTCAGGTTTTGCATTTGTTGGGTTTCATGCCCTCCTTCTTACTATTCTTCAAATTTCCTTAATCTGCTTTAGATTTTGTACTCAATGGGTTTCACGCCTAAGCTTCTACTCTTGATTCATTTCAATCCACCGGGGAAAATCTCTTGGTCACGCTCTAATATTTTTCATTCTTGACTTCTCTTACGTTTGCCATTCTTCATTGGGGGGTTCTAGATTCTTGGAATTGTTGGGGATTCTTTCATTTGTTTTTGTAAGTTCTTGCAAAATTCAAAAATTTTGTTAATGATATAAAAATTAATTCAAATTTTCATCTAGTTTGATGCATTCTTCAATAGATTGCTTTCTAGTATCTAGAGGAATTCCTTCATGTGATTCCAATTGAAGATTCTATCGACTGAGGTTGCTCTTCTTTCCTTGTGAGCTGTTAAACCATTGCCACGGTCGAGTACTTATGACCGATTCCGTTGAAAGTGTCTTAAGGTTGATAAGGTATTCCTCTCCTTTTCTCTTTTTTTTTTTCTCTTCTATCTCTCCCTCTCTTTCTCTCTCTCTCATCTCTCTTTTCTCTTTTCTCTTTTCTCTCTCTTTTCCTTCTTTTCTCTCTCTCTCTCTCTCTCTCTTTATCTTTTTTCTTATCTCATTTTTCTTTTTCTCTTTATTCCTTTTTTATCTCTTTTCTTTCTCTCTTTTTCATTTTCTCTCTTTCCTACTCATTTTGGGAATGGTCGGCTGGCTATCTCATAGCTACCCAACTATCTGATTGACACTCAACAGTTGGTCAATAGTCGCCTGGCTGTCTGATTGTCGGGTGGCAGTGGGTGACTTATATAAAGCCCTTTCTTCTAGTTTTGTCTTCATTCACGCATAACTTTTTCGTTTTTCATTCGATTTGCTTCCAGTTTTTTCCTACATGTTCGTCTCAACTTCTTCTTTCTAATGTAGAGCCACCCAGTCCACCTTGGTGAGTCTAATCCTGCCTGGAAATCAACATTGAGGGGTTTTTCAAAAGATCAAGAGATATCTGTTGTCTACGATGTGGCTTCTCAAATAATAAAATCAATATTCAGTCTCTTGATATCTTGCCTTTTTTGTTTTCTTCAAATGTATCTAGGTTTGCGTTCATGTAGAAACTTCAATTGCTTGCTTTAGGACTATCATGAGAACAGGATGTGTGGGCCATTTTCTAGAGCCCATAGTTGGTTCTTAAAGATACAGAATAATACAGTGAGAATAAGGATTATTGATATCGATTTTTATGCATTCATCACTTGTCTTCCGCATGCTCAACGGTACACTGACCATCGGGCATTAGCTGCTTTACGTGAGAAGTGGATGGATACAACCCATACATTCCATCTTCCACTCGGTGAGATGACTATCATGCCTTTGGATATTGTCACCTCGACCGGCCTTCCATGCGACATCAATCTGATTCTTATTAATGCCCATATTGCAAGCTCAGCAAATTAGTATAGATTGATCCAAGATCTTCTTGGATGTGAGGTGACAGTTAAGAATAATGTTTCTATTTGATATGCTCCCTTGCAGGAATAATGGAAACGGAGGTCCAATCTGACTCTTATTGAGGTGGATCAATATGCTCGCAGCTTTATAGTTTATCTACTAGGTATGACGCTCTTCTCCAATGAGTCGAATACTATTACTTTAACTTTACTTCCTGCCTTCTGGGGTCTTGATCGAGTGAAATATTTTGACTGGGGTTACGTTGCTCCCGATCAGTTGTATTTGCCTTAGATCAGGCTTGTTGAGGCATTGTCGAGGTTCCTAGATTTGCTACACCTATTGAGGTAACTTCTTTCTTTTTCACACATTCGTGTTTTATTTTCATAACTCCTATTTTTGATTATTTATCATCCATGATAGATGTGGGTGTATGAGTTGGGAGTTCTACCATCTCTTCTTCCTGCTAGTGAGGATTCTTCTTTCCCTCAAATGAAAAGGTGGGCTGCACCTCATGCAGAGCTCTAGAGATATCACGAGTTAGACTTTCTTCGTGATTACATTCATAAGTTGACCAAGGACAAGGTAACAAAGAATTTCTATTTAATATTTTATTCGTACCATATTCTTACCATGCCTTATTCTTTCATAGATTCATTCCGAGTGGTGGGGTCCCCAAGAGCACTAGTCTGAAGCTACAAGAATTGCTACCCCTTTTCACTTGTACCGCATCCTCCTTCCTTGTATAAATAGCATGATGTAGTATCTAGGTGAATGTGTGTAGGATTGGTTCGAGGGCCCAACATGTCATTTGGTTCCTCCTCCACGACCAGTTCTAATGATTGATTCAGCCGAGTTGGCTATGGAGCCAGAGGTATCACTCTACATGATCAGGTTTCACTTGAGTACCATCGAGTTTTCATCGACATCGACTCTTATGTTGAATGGGTTTGAGCTACCTTGTTGTATACTAGGCCCAGTAGATCTGTTATAGACACTCCCCATCCTCCAACGGTGTCTAGTCGCTCGGTCAGTTCTTTCGTTTGTTGTGGGAAGAGATCGAGAGCCTTTTCTTCAGGTATACGCACCTCGACTTCTTTTTCTATAGTAGCTGAAAAACCACCTCCTCTAGCTTCTTTAGTTGCCTAGCTGCTCTAACTGGTTATGTGATCGGTGATCTTTAGGCTTATCCTAGTATTGCCGTCTACATATAAGATGACAATGGGTCGATCTACAGCCATGTGATCACTAAAGATCCGAACATGCCCGTTCCTTTTGTTTCACACGATACCACTTTGGTAAGTTTCTTGATTGTTCATTTCTCAATTTCTCTTTTATTTATCACTAATAAGAATGCAAGGCAATACAAGTGTCAAGATCTTTCATGGAGCAGGTTCTTCGCATGTAGGCTACTTTGCATAGGTATGTCTTATAGATGTCTCATCGATATCAGGTAAGGTCTTTCCATAATCCATGTATGTATGATTTCTATCTTAATAGTTCTTCTAACTATAGGATTTTCTTACTTGGTCAAACGAATCGTGAAGAAGTCACTCGTCTGTAGCGCGAGGTGGAGCGCCTTTAGGCTCAGGTCGTTGCTTTCTCCTTTAATAATGATGGCGATGAGTGAGGATTGTCACCACTAGCTTTCATCAGGATTTTTTTGTGCATCTTGCTTTCATATATGAATTTTCATGATGTATAATCAAATAAATTTCAAAGATTAGTGAAACTTCATTGTTTCTAATTCTATACATTTTGCGTATTGTACTGAATTTACAACCAAATTCATTTGAATTTGTTTGTACATCATTAGTTATTTAATTTTGAACAACGATACAAAATCTGCAAGCCACGCACTCGAAATCGTTCGTCGGTATGCATTTCGAAAGTCGAAGGATCGCGTAAATGGCCTGATTTGCCCTAATAGCTACTGGCCTGCCATCAAACCGCCGAGTGGTTATCTAACAATCGGGCTGCTATTTGACAACCGGTCAGCTATCATGCAACAACTAGCTGACAATTAGATGGCCGATCGAGGGTTCTCGGGTAATTCTTTCGTACTGTCTCTTGATTTTTGCACTATTTAAGTGCTATTCCTCCTGGCTACTTCTGTGAACCTTTTGTCTCATTTCTTAAGGTTTTTTTCTTCACATTAACACCTCTTCGTGCCATTCAACATGTCTGAAGCTTCTCTCTAGATTTTCTAGCCCTATCTAAGGCTTTTGAGGATAAGGACTGGAAACGTCTCGAGCTTGTCGGTCTCCATCATATGAAGTTCCTTTGTCACGTTAAGCTTGACATCCATTTTTTGAAGGACTGTGTAACCTTTTAGGATTCTCATAATCACGTCTTCCATTTTAATAGGCAATAGCTTCGCCCCCTATACGAGGGATTCTCTGGCAGATTCGATTGTCATTCGTCTGGTTCTGAAAGCATCATTCTACCTATTCTTGAGACATCATCGATGTCTAATCTTGTAACTTCTTCAACTTTCTAATTTCTACTATAGGCATTGACACCACAGGCGGTAAGGTGAAATTGTCTTCCATTATCCCTTTACTTGAGATGATGAATAAGACCTCATCCGGCTGGCTTTGCCTTCTTCAGTTTTGCCTTCTTGCATAGTTTTTACTGGTCTTATCGGACGATCTCAGAGATCTTCATGTTGTGACTATTATTCCTTAAATAGGCCCTAGTTTCATAGCAGGTCCCTTACTTCTAGTTGAGACAATGATTGGATTAGATCGTGTCAAGATGGATCCAAGTTAGAGATTCAGTGGTAGTTTTCTATTTCTTTAGGTATGTTTCTTCTTAACCCTAAATTTTGCCTATACCCCTTTTAGGTTTGCGACTTAGAATATTCACTCATTTTTCATTTTTTTTATGCTCTAATTTTTGCCTAAGCCATCCTCTTCAGCTTTTCGACTTAGTGAGCTTGCCCTAACTTTTGCCTCAGCCACCCTTTTTGGGTTTTCGACTCAATGGCATTTTTCTTCTTTTCTTTTATGCCCTAACTTTTGTCTAAGCCTCCCTTTCGGGTTTTCAACTTAGCAGATTCAATAATTTTCTATTTTTTTATGCTCTAATTTTTGCCTAAGCCACCCTCTTTGGGTTTTGACTTAGCGAGCTTGCCCTAACTTCTGTTTGAGCCACCCTTTTTGGGTTTTCAGCTCAGTGTGCTTTTTCGTCTTTTCTTTCATGCCCTAACTTTTGCTTAAGCTACCCTTTCGGGTTTTCAACTTAGCGGGCCTACCTTAATTTTTGCCCATGCTGCCTTTTCAGGTTTCAACTTTGTAGGATTTTTTTTCTTATTTTTCTTTGTTTCTTTTTCTCAGATTTAGTTACAATAGAGGCTATCTATTCTAGCACCAGTTCTTACACTTCCTTTCAGATGATTAAGATAATCTCTGTCATGATTTTCAAAATGATTAGGGCAACTCTTTGCCCCCTTATTTCATTTCTTACTCAAGATAATTGGATAACCTTTTGTCCCTTACTTCTTTTCATTTTTGATGGATATGTAATTCTTTACACCCTAAATGAAGAGTTTAGTACCATCTTGGGGAATTTCATCATTCAACTTCAAAGGCATTATTCCTCTTTCTTTATAAACATCCATACTAGACAAAATGGCTAACTTCTTCCATCAGTCGTGCTTCTTCACCGTTGGTGGCAAAGTTGCTTCTTTGATACCCTTGCTGGAACTGGAGGAAGAATTTCTTCATGTTTTCAATGAACCCAATATCGTCCAATAACAGGTTGAAAAGCTAAATGTGAGTTGTGTATCAATTTGATTTACATTCAAGTTCCTCAAGGATTTCTCAAATTCAATAGCTTAATGGTAATGCGTTGACATCATGATTGTTCACAATTTCGACTCGAAGCCAGTTATTTCATTCAAGATTCTTCATGTGTGTGTGTAGCTAATCATACTTCACTTGTTAAGACTCGAATAGCTTTATGCAAATAGAAACTAGTGATCAATCTCTAGTGGTAGAAGGACTACCATAAGCCCACTTTTCACACCACTCTCCACTAAAGTAGGCTTATCACAATATTAAGGATCATTAGGGCTTTATCAAGCTTGTAATGATAGGATAGGGTTAAGGTATGATAAAGAAGACTATAAGGTTATCTTACCTATAATCATACAACCCTTATAGGTTTTAATTTGAGAGCATCAACTTCATTTATTTATACCCCAAACTTTAAATTTTCACCCATCATGTTTGCTTTGCTTTTGATTTTGAGTAGTTGTACCCCTACACTTTACATGTAACAAGATTTGCACTCTTTTTTCGTTTCCTTTCTTTTTCTTTCTTTTTCCTTTTTCTTCTTTTATTTTTGCTTTCTCTCTCTTTGTTTTTCGTTTTCTCTTTTTCTTTTTTTCTTTTTCGAGCTCAAAGTTGCACAAAAGCTTGTCAACTTTTTTACATTCCCTTATAAGCATAGTTCTCAATGCTCTTTTCTAGAACATTCATATGTTACGAGTGAAGGCTACTATGTATGGAAAATTTTCGTAGTTTTGGGATGAATTTTGTGGTTAGACAAAGAAAAGGCTTGATCAGGTTGAATAGGCGACACTAGTGATGATGAAGTAAGTGTAGGTGGGCTTGAAAGGCTCAATCGATCCAAAGAAGGCCTAAATCACTTCCTTTGCATTGTGAAGCCTAGGATTTCACCTCGAGTGGTGATCAAACAGGTTCTAGAGTCTTGTGAGATCTCAACTCCAAGCTTTATTAACATAAAGTTTTTTTTAAGTAATGTAAGGTTCCATATTCATGGCTATTGTGCTCAACTGATCAAGAATGAAACTCATCTAACAAAAAGAGTCAAGCATGCAAATAACATAGTCTCATGTATTACCAAAAATCTATTTCTAATGAGTATCATGACTTTATCATTGATCATTAAAAGAACACACAACTCTTGGGTCAGGAATTCTTCCATTATCAATCAGGTCTTGTATCTCATGTTGAAGGGGATGGCCTTTGTCAGTGACATGGCCAGTTTGTTGGTGGATATCACAATATTCATGATGCTTGTGGTTAGCTGGTCATGGGCTTCATAGAGGCTTTGGTGTCAACGAGAACAATACAAATTGGGCATGGAGCTCTTCAAATATTTCAGATATGGGTCATTCCAATTGATTGAACTTTCTTGGTTGATGCTCTTTTACATCTTCATCGTCTGATCCACTAATTAGGTAATACTGCCTTTGATTTCTTCTAGGGTAGTTGTTGTTGTTTCTTTTCTGCCTAGACTTTAATTCTTCTATTTGGATGCCTAGGTTATGCAAGTCTTCAAATGTCTTGATAGGGAAGCCTGCCACTCTATCACTGTTGAAACTATAGGCCCCACTGACCACCATGCAAACTTGGTCCTTCTCCACAGGCCTAGTGGTCATTTTGGTTGCCTTAGCCCTCCAATGAACTAGGTAGACCAAAAACGTTTTGCTAGGCTTTTGTTTCGTCATCTCCAAATCCTTTAACGTTTCCCCCAATTGGGTATTGTGTTGGTATTGTTCCACAAACTGTTAAGAAAGTTCCTCCCAATCTTCTCAAACTCTCTTTGGGAGGTCATGATACCATGCTACCACATCGTCTTCTAATGATAGCATGAAGTACTTCAAAATGTGCTCCTTCATCAAAGTAGTGGTAGACATGATGGCTGCATACTACCTCAAATGTGTTTTGGGATTCCCCTCTCCATTGAACTTTGGCAAGTCTGGCAAGCAAATCTTGGTCTCCCATAAGCAAGATGTCATCATGGTCATCGACTCCTTTCAGTCCCTTCTTCTTAAAAGGGGATTGGACCTTTTCCATGTCCTTGGCCAATTGCTTAACCAATTCAAGTTCTTCGTGGTTGATCGGGCTCTTTCCCCTATTTTTGCCTTGGCTAGTTTCACCATCACCATCACCATCACCAGTACCCTAAGGTGGAGATTGATTCATGTGGTTGGGCCCATTCTGTAAAGCTTCAATGAGTTGGGTCACTTGCTATTGAAGCACGATGATGTTAGCCCTCACTTGAGCCATTTCAGCATTTTTGTTTTTTGGTGTAGCCATCTCGTCAATTGATTCTTCTTGTCTTATCAAACGTCCACCTCATCTAACCCAAGCTATGATGGCTACAAAACAATGGTGTTAATGCCATGCATGCATGGATGTATGCATGATATGATGCATGCTCATACAAATACAGGCACGGTTTTAGCCTTCCAACCTCATTCCACCTACACACGTGAGGTTGAGTCTCTTTTCTGAGGATTTTAGGCTTCATTCCCAAGACATCATCATGTGATGTGGGAATACGAGATTCTCTCTCCTAGTTCTAACATTCATGGTGATATTGGACTCTTCATTATTATCATAACATGATTTCCAAACGTCATGATAACCCTAACTCATGGCACATGTTCCCATTTTTGTTCTTATGGGTGACTTGACATGTAGCATTTGTTCATAGTTTCATGAGGTTGGAGTTAATGTTATTCTAATCATGGGAAATTTCATATCCATAAACATGCATTTCAACATGGGTTTTGGATATTCATCCTTTTAGAAATTTCTAAAGTCATCTACATGGCCTTGAGCCTCAAGAGTCCAATGGTAGTGACACCAACATAAGTCATCTAGGGGTCAAATGGAGCCAAAAACTTCTCATGCCAGTGCCACACGACTAGTTTAGGCATTTCATGCTCATTGTGTGCAAAAGTGTAGTGATGTAAGGACTCATTACATCAACACGAGGCACTAGGATTTGGTATTTCCTTTGGAATCAACTTCTCATATCCCCAGTGGAATCGCCATTGTGAACGGGGCTTTCATCCCGCCAGAGCGTTTGCGACCACGACGCTATATCAAAGCCTCTTTCAAGACTTAAGAGAACACAAATGAGCTGCAGACATGTCTAGAGAAAAGAGGCACCACCCAATTATTCAATTGGGAATGAAAAAGTTAGGTACGAGTTTTTCGACCCGCCCAGATGTAAATCCGGCCTCCACTTGGGAAATACGAAACAAGAATATCTCATGTTGTTACTTAGTCCGCCTAATGGTTTGTTTTATGAACACATTCTAATTTTTATCTTTATTAAGCACGTTAAGTGATTGTTCAATCAAACCAGTTGTATATTTATACAAAGAAAGAGGGAGGAAAATATATTACATTTTTGTTATACATAAGGGAAGGGGAGAGGATTACAACATTGTTATTCAACAATAATATAATGTTCCATACATTCACATACATTCGAAACTCAGTAGATGATGAATTCCTCACCACCATATGTGAGTCTATTCAAGCTTCTTACATATCCATAACTAAGACATACATTCTTAGTGATGGTCCCTAACTATCAATGTGAGTCAACCATCACTTCATGGCATCATACAATTATACTTCATAGTGTAGAAACATTCGTACATTCATAAATTATAAATCAAACAAAGCCATAATCTAGTGTCATGGCATTCTAGCCTAGATTTAGCATTCATGACATATTCTAGCCTAATTCATGGCATATTCTTAGCCTAATTCAAACATCCAATAATCATAGAAATCAAGGGTAAAATGGTAATTCTACTTGTTCTATGCTATTTCCTAGAATTATTCAAAGCAAATAAGTTTTTCTACCATGATTCTAACCATGTGCTCTTAAGCATGATTCTAAACAAGTTCTCCTAATCATAGTTCTAAGCATTCGCAAAGAAAGTAAATTCTTAAGCATGATTCTAAAAAGGAAAAGTTTGCGGACTTACCTCGACATGCTTATTCATCTTGCAAAACAAATTGGGTTCGGTCAATTCATAATAACTTTAAACACGCTCCTAAGTATAAAAATAAATCCTAAATTGTTTCTTCTAAGCAAGAAAAATAAAAGAGAATATGAGGGAGGAGAGAATTATACTCTCAAGGCATACCTTTTTGGGTTTAGAGCAATAGAATGCCTAAAAAATTATACTGGAAAAGACTGCTCGAGTTCTCAGGCGTGTCTTCAAGAGATAGAAAGATGATTATATTCGAAAATCGATGTGAATTGCAAAGTGGAGGGAGTGGGAGTAGGGTTTATATAGGAAAGGGTGCAAACGAAAAAGGAAGTTTTTTAAGCTAATTTTCAGAAATAAACCAACAAGGGTCGTGCGGCCATCTACAGACAGCTGGGCAACCATCAGATGGATGCTCGGCCATTGGCCAATAGCCAGTCGACTGTCAGATGGCCAGGTGGCTATCTTGGACAGTCAGGTTGCTGTCTAATGGTTGACTGTCGAATTTCCTTTCGGCCCCTTCCTTTTTTATCATTCTTCGATGATCCCTTCAAACCTTTGCTCCTTCAATCACATATAACTTTTGGAATTCAACTTCGATTTGCGATCTATAAATTTTTTTGAAAACTAGACATCCGTAGCTTCGAATGGTATATGACTCATCACCAGATTCTTCCTAGATTAATTTTTGTCATTCTTCAAAGTCATGTGTTAGTTTTCTAGACTCTTCACCAACTTCTTTTCACCCTTCTCTTCTTGACTCTCAAGGGCATTTTGGTCATTTTCTTTGCTCAGCATTCATCTTCATTTCATTCTCAAGTCTTAAAAATCCAATGTCTATAAGGGGACAAATCTTGCCTGTTGAAGCAGAAGACATGATCATGAGCACCCTCGAAGGTCGTGCATTCGTTAAGAGGGATGTCAAGCTTCACATGTCGAAGGAACTTCAAATGATAGAGACCACTGGATTCGAGTCGCTTCTAGTCATCATCCTTTAGAGGCTTCAAGAGAGGCTGAAAGGTCTTGAGATAGGCCTCAAACACGTTGAACAACGCAAAGAGGCATTGAGAAATGGGAGAAAAAGCGTAGAGAAGTAATAAGGAGGAGCAGCATTTAAATAGTACATAGATGGAAGACAAAACAGTAAGGAAACAGGGGAAATTGCCACCCAACTGTCAGTAGGGCAAAAAGCCCTCTAATTCATTCGTCCACATGTTTTTTGACTTCTGGGATGCGTATCGACGAGCAATTTAGAGCGCGTGATTTCCAAATTTTGTAATCTTATTTAGAATTGAATAAATGATGATGCAAAAACAAATTTGAATAAATTTGGATGTAGATTTACCAAGATACGCAAAGTTTAAGAAGTAATGTACAAAGCTAAAAATGGAAAATTTTCAATAAATTGTTCAAACTTGTTCACATAACCAATTGCCTTGATTATACATCTTCAAAAATTGAAACATAAAAGTTCTTACATGGAAGCAAAAGAAATCATGAAGGAAGCCAGTGGTGACAGTCTTCACTCATCGCCATCGTTGTCAATGTCAAAGGAAAAAGTAGCAACCTGAGCCTAAAGACATTCAACCTCTTGCTCTAAACGAGCAACCTCCTGACGACTCGTCTAACCAAGCAAAAGAATTACATAGTCAAAAAAACTATAAAGACAGAAATCATGCATACAAAAAGCATAGAGTGATGCTTTACTTGATATAGTTGTGACATCTATAAAACATATCTAAGAGAAGCGACTTGCATACAAAAAATTCGCTATATGGAAGTTCGTGATACTTGCATTGCATTACATTAACAATTGATTGAAGAATGACAGGAAACTTGATGAATCTATAGTCAGAAGACATACCAGAGTGGTATCCTATGGAACGAAGGGAACAAGCATGTTCTAATCCTCAGTAATCACGTGACTACTGATCTGTCCACTGGCATCTCATGTGTAGATGATACCACTGGGAAAAGCCTGGAGGTCACCGATCACATGGAGGGTAGGAATAGTTGAGGCAGTTGAAAGAGCTAGAGGTAGATGTGGTTGTTGAGTGATAGCAGAAAAGGAAGCAAATGCACTAGCACCCGAATATGAGGCTCTTGTTCTCTTCCCACGACGAGCGAAAAAGCTACCAGTACAGCTAGACATAGTAGGAGGATATGGAGTCTCATTAGTAGATCGACTGGGTCTAGTGTGTAACAAGCTGGGTCGAAACCAGTCGATGAAAGAAGTCATCATCAATGGGAACTCAATCTATTCAAATAAGTCCGAGTTGTGCAATCTAACACCTTTGGCTCCACGACCAAATCAGTTGAATCTATCATTAAGATCGATGCTGAAGGAGGAATGAAAT
Organism: Boswellia sacra; assembly: GCA_013180625.2. NCBI lineage: Eukaryota > Viridiplantae > Streptophyta > Magnoliopsida > Sapindales > Burseraceae > Boswellia > Boswellia sacra. The sequence goes on along the minus strand of SNVD02013438.1, from coordinate 48,340 downwards.
GATGCGATGGGCCTTCGAACCAATCCCACACATAGTCACCCAAATACCACATCATACTGTTGATGCACTATAGAAGAATGTGGTAGTAGTTAAATGCGGAGGCGACCCTCATAGCCACTGACCAGTTCTCCTTAGGTCCCCACCACTCGGAGCGAAACTATAAAGAACAAAGATACGTGGTAAGATTGTAATATAAATGAAATACTGACTAAAATGTCTTTTACCTTGTCGCAGGTCATCGTGTGAATATAATTATAAAATAAGTCTAGCTCATGAGATCTCTCGAGCTTTGTAGGACGTGTAGCCCACCTCGTCATATATTGTAAAGAAAAATCCTCACAAATGGGAAGTGGGGAAGGTACAACTCTGAACTCATATGCCCACATCTATCATGAATGAGATAGAATAAGAAATGGAATTCAAAAAGACAAAAAATAAAGGTGTAGAAAAGGAAAGAAGTTACCTCAAGAAGCGAATCAAAACCAATAATCACGAAATTACCTCAACAAGCACGATCCAAACGGAAGTACAGCTAGCTGAGAGTAGCATAGCCCCAGTCAAAATCCCACACTCGGTCGAGATCCTGGAGGGTAGGAAGTAGAGTCAAGAAGGTGGTGTTTGACATGTTAGCAAAAAGCATCGAGCTAAGTAGATACATAATGAAGCTTTGTGCATATTGATCCACTTCGACTAGTGTCAGGCTGGATCTCCTCCTTTAATAGTCATATAGGGGAGTGTATCGAATCACGACTTTATCTTTGATCTTTACCTTATACGAAGAAGATGTCAGATCAAGTCTTGCAGATCCCTCGAGACTGCGATAAAGGCATTAATAGGAATGACCTCACCATCACACAAAAGGTCGGTCAAAGCAACAATGTCAAGAGGCACGGTAGTCATCTCACCAACTGGAAGATGAAAAGTGTGAGTCTTGTCCATCGACCTCTCGCATAGAGTAGCCAAAGTTCAATGATCAGTATATCAAGAAGCATGCGAAAGACAAGTGATAAACTTATAGAAGTCGGTAGCAACGATCTTACTGCTAATAGTCTCATTTTTTATCTTTAAAAACCAACTGTGGGCTCTAGAAAATGACCCACACATCTTGTTTTGATGGCAGTCCTAAAGCAAGAAATTGAAGTCTCTACATGAATACATGCCTGAAAAATTCCTAGAAAAAGCAAACCCGAAGAATGAAGAAATATGCATACCTGGCTAATCAAGTAGGAAGCCACATGGTGGACAACGAGCACCTCTTGGTCGTTTAGAAGACTCTTCAATGTCAATTTCCATACCAAATCACTTTCTTTCAAGTTAAGATTGACTAAATGACCAAAAAAGTTGAGACAAGCACGTACGAGAAAGCCGAGAGTGAATCGAATGAAGAATGAAGAAGTTATGCGTGAATGAAGCAACGAGAGGACGAATAGGCTTAATATAAGCCCTTGACCGTCACGTGGCTGTTGACTGACCATCGAGCAACAATCAAATAGCCGGGTGGCTATTTGACAGCTGATCGACTACCCCTCCAATGAAAGGTAGATCGATAAAAGGAGAAAAGAAAAAAAACAGAAGAAAGAAAAAGAAAGAAAAGAGAAAAAGAAGAGAGGGAGAGAAGAGAGAAAGAAAAGAGAAAAAAAGAGTGAGAAAAGAGAGAGAGAAAGAAAAAAATAAAAGAGATAGAAAATAAAAGAAAAGAAAAAAGACTCTGCATCGACCCTAAGACATCGAAGGAGTTTTCGAACAAAACCGGTGAAAAGCACCTAGCCATGGCAATCGTTTAGCAACTCACAAGGAAAGAAAAGCAACATCAATCGATAGAATCTTCGATCAAAATCATACAAAAAAATTCCTCTAGATAATAGAAAATCGTTTGTTGAAGAACGCACCGAACAAGGTAAAAAATTTTGAATCGATTGTACATTATCAAGAAATGTTCGAATTTTGCAGGAGCTCACAACAACAATGAAAGAATCCCAGTGAGTTAAAGAATTAATAGGGTGATAAGAACTCCCCAGTGAAGACAACGACAAATGCAAAAGAAGCAAAGAATAAAAGCTGTTAGAACATGACAAATCAAGAATTTCCCCAGCAAACAAGAAGGAATCGAGAATAGAATTAAGAATACTCGGGCATAAAACCTGTTAAATATCAAGATTGAAAAAGATTAATGAAGCATGAAGAATATTCAAAAAAAGGGCATGAAACCCAGGAGAGGCAAAGTCTAAGGCGACCAAGGAAGATATTAAGGCCTAAAGACTGCGAAGCAATGCATGATAGAAGTTTACCTAATAGGCATGTATTAGAAGGAAACCCTAACAAGTAGCCGTACTTAAAGAGTATTTTAAGCCTCTAGAATAGGCACAAGCCCTATGAAGAGGCAGACTAAAGAGTGTTGGAAACCCCAAGAAATAGGTACACTTAAGAGTGTCTCAAGCCCTTAGAATTGTTTTTGGGATTCCAGATGTTCACGCGCCTATCTCATAATGGGAGTCCAGATGTTTTGATCTTCGTCTTCTGGCCATGGAACCCAGTTCAGCTACAAAAAAAAAAGGAGGTAAGTTTTTGTCCAAAAAGTTTAAAAGAACAAACTACTAACACTAATTTTCTTACCATGTCCTAGGCCAGAGTGAACAACATGTTCCTGAATATGTCATAGAGGAGAGTTGTGTCCTCCCTCTTGCAACCTTACGACCATTGAGTAGCTGTAGGTATCCCTAAGCAGGCTACTTAATTTATGTGGGGAGAATGTGGTACTTGTAAACCCACATCTAATTATAAGCAAACCAAACACTAGAGTTAGCAGGAAGAGATTAAAAAATGGAAGTGGAAAGAGAAAAAGGTGAAACCAAACCTCAATAAGGAAAGAGAAGCTATCGATGAGCTACTACCTACAACACCCCATGTCCAAATGATAATACAGGTGGGCCAAGGCATAACAGCCCCAGTCAAAATTGTAGACTATGCCCAGATCTCGAAGAGTTTATAGAAGAGTCAGGTTATTGGTACTGTACATGTTTGAAAATAGCATTGTACTAAGGAGGTAGAAAATGAAACTTTGAGCACACTACTCCAGCTCTAATTTGGTCTGCAGACTGCACCTCTTCCAGTATAGCATGATGGACTTATGGGCAATATTGTTAGGACCACTATAAGAAGGAGCAAAATCCAACAATGCCCTAGTCTACCTACTTTGAGTTGTCATCGGCAAGCTACACAACTAGCTGTCAAAAGGGACCACCTCCCTAGAAAAAGAGATGCCCGTTAGTTTTGGAAATTTTTAATTAAAAAACTTCCTATTTTGATTTTTCCTTCCTTTTTTCAACCAAGCCCTCTCTTATATAAACAGCCCTTTTCCTCATTTCCAAACACGCACAAAAATCCTCTCTTCTTCCTCTTGAAGGCACCCTTGAGAATTCAAGGAGTCTTTTTCAATCTATCATTTTTTAGGCGTTCTATTGCTTTAAACCCGAAAAAGGTATGTCTTGACCGTAGTTTTCTCTTCTCTTTCCTCTTTTTTTTCTTTTTTGTTGCTTTAGAATAAACTTGTCTAGGTTTTATTTTGCTTAGAGTTTGCATGTTTAGGATTTATTTTGATGTTTAGGGGCATGATTAGGGTTTTATGAATTTTTTAACCCTTTCTTTGTTTTGCAAAATGGAAATGCTTGTTAAGGCAAGTCATGTATCCTTCCGTTATTAGAATCATGTTTAGGAGTTTATTTATTTTATATGAACACTTGGAAATATGCTTAAGAGCACATGTCTTAGAATCATGCTTAGGAAGACTTATAATTGCTTCGAAGCATGCTAGGAAATAGCATAGAATAGGCAAAATTGTCATGATTTGCTTTGATTGCTTAAATTAGGCTAGAATATTCCATATCTAGGCAAGAATTATCATATTTAGAATTACCATTATTAATTGAATTATGTTAGAATAGCAATAGCTAGAAGTTGATTCTGATTGGGATACCAAATTCTAATAGCTTATTTTGTTATTTTGAGTCCTTGCATCACTACACATTGCACACAATGACCACAAGTTGCCTAAACTAGCCATACAGCATTGGTATGAGAAGTCTTTGGCTCCATTCAACCCTTAGATGACTCATGTTGGTGTCGCCACCTTTGAGCATGTACCACTGATTTGGTATAAAAAAAGATCGACCCAAAGGGGCATCTCTCGCTAGAAGGAGCCCAAATCATTGGACCCTTCAGACTCAAGCCCATGTAAATGAATCTTGAAATTTCTAATAGGATGAATGTCCAAAACCCATGTTGAAATGCATGTCCATGGATGTAAATTCCACATGATTAGGATAATATTGACTCAAATCCCATGGAACCATGGACAAATGCCACATGTCAACTCACCCATAAGAACAAAATGGGAACATGTGCCTTGAGTTAAGGTTAGCATTATATTTCAAGCCATGTTATGATAACCATGAAGAATCCAATATCAACTTGAATGTTAGAATTAGGAGAGTGAATCTCGCATTGTCACATCCCATGATCATGACTTGGGGATGAGGCCAAAAGTCCAAGGAAAGGGGACTTGACCTCACGTGTGTGGGAGGAATAAGGTTGGAAGACTAAAAGTCTGTCTATGCCCTTATATGAGCACGTATCATATCATGCATACATGCATGCATGGTATTAACACCTTTGTTTTATAGCCATCATAGCTTGGGTCAGACAAGGTGGTCATTTAACAAGATAGGGGAACCAGTTGCTAAAATGGCTACACCAAACAATAATGCTGAGATGACTCAAATGCGAGCTAACATCATCACAATCCAACAAAAACATAAACCAGCTACCGTCTAAAGATAACGATGGTGATGAGGGTGAGACTAGCCAAGGTGAAGATAGGGGGAATAGCCCAACCGTCCAAGATGAACCCAAATCAGTCAGGTAGTTGGCCAAGGACATGAAAAAGGTCCAATCTCTCTAAAAGAAGATGGTGTTGAAAGGGGTTGAAGACCTAGATGACATTCTACTAATTGGAGACAGTGACTTGCCCACCGAAGTTTCGCATGCTCAATTTGAACAAGTTCAATAGAGAGGGCAACTCAAAGACCCACTTGAGACAATATGCTGCTATCATGGCCATCATTCCTTTGTCGAATGAGCACATTTTGAAGTACTTTATGCTATCTTTAGAAGATGATGTGGTAGTTTGGTATCATGAACTTCCTAAAAGAGTTTGAGAAGATTAGGAGGAGTTATCAGAATAGTTTGTGGAACAATATCATCACAATACTCAATTGGGGGTAACTTTAAAGGATTAGGAGATGACACGCCAAGAAGCCCAATAAGACTTTTTCAGAGTTCTTAGTCTGTTGGAGGGCCAAAGCTACCAAGATGACCAAGAGACCTATAAAGAAGGATTAGGTTCGTATGATGGTGTCCATGATTTCATTAGAGATAGGCTTGCCAATCAAAAAATTTGAAGATTTGTATGATTCAGGCAGCTAAATAGAAGATTTGGAGGCTAGGCAGAAAAAAGCAACAATAGTTACCCTCAAAGAAATCAGGGGCAATATCATCATGCTAACGGTCTAGCATGAAGAATACTGAGGTGAAGGTAGTCGCTCAACAAAGGAGGTTTAGTTGCTAGGTTGAAAGACGCAATGATTTTAGAACCATTGCCACAAAAAGGGCTTCCAAACCCACTACCAAAGAATTAGAGGCATCATGAGAAGTGTGAATTCCACCAAGTGATCAGTCATAGGACTGATGATTGTATTCATCTTTGTCATGAGATTCAAGACTTGATTGACAAGGGTCAAATTCTCGATTTGGAGCTAAAAGAGCCCAACATATGAAGCAATTCGCTAACTATAATCAAGTACGTCCTCTAATGACTGACATGATTAGGTCAGGCTTGACTGAGGAGTAAGTCATGAACTCTTTTGAAGAAAAAAGAGGATTGAGCAAGGCTAAGAGAGCCAAGAGAATAGAGAAGTACAAGTTTGAGCAACAAGAGGGGTCTATTAAAATGGTGGCCATGAAGAAGAAGTCCAAGGAAGAGAAGCTCCAGGATCAAGCACCACTAATGGACTCGCCCGTCGACCTTGTTACCTTTGTTGAAGAAGGGATGAAAGACATTTGCTATGAGGATGTGTTTGTGCCTGATGAGGAAGACATTGTATATGTTTCCAAGTTTTATGTAATGAAATATCAATTTGCTTACTTGTGTGATGTCCTTCCTGATAGAACTGTGCATGATAATTTATATTTCACTAGCATATTTGACATCCATTCCATTCAAACTCATGATATTAATCTTTGTACAATTGAAAAGCCAAGAACATATGCATTACACTTGATATAACTCTTGAAGAGAGAGAGAGAGATCTGAAAAATTACTAAAGAAACATAAAGAAGTCTTCGCGTGGTCTTATGCTGACATGCCTGAATTTGATAGAAGCATTGCTTAGCATATAATTTCAACGTATCCGTATGTCAAGCTGGTCAACCAGAAGTTGAGAAAGTATAGACCAGAATGGGCTTGGAAAATCAAGGAAGAAGTCTTTAAGTAGATTAATGCTAAGTTCCTAGATGTGGTGAAGTATCTGAAATGGTTAGCCAACATCGTGCTTGTGCCAAAGAAGGGCGGAAGGGTTTGAATGTGTGTTGATTATCAAGACTTGAACAAGGCCTCACCAAAGGACGATATTCCTTTGCCTCACATAGATGTGTTAGTAGATAGCATTGTAGCCAATGTCATGTTCTCTTTTGTTTATGGGGGTTTTTGGTTACAACCAAATCGTGATGGTCAATAAAAATAAGATGAAAACAGCCTTTATTGCAAGGTGGGGAACTTATTATTACAAGGTGATACCCTTAAGGTTGAAGAATGCAGGGGTAATCAAATAACAAATGGTGACGATGCTATTTCATGACATGATGCATAAGGAGATAAAAGTTTATGCAGATGACATTATAGTAAAATCCAAGACTCGAGATAAGCATTTTGAAGCATTAGACAGATTCCTAGAAAGGGTTAAGAAGTACAAGTTACGGCTAAATCAGAAGAAGTTTATTTTTGGAGTCAGCTCAAGGAAGCTGTTGGCATTCCTTGCTGGCAAGAAAGGGATAAAGGTAGATCTCGACAAAGTCACGGTAATTACAGAGATGCCATCACCCAAGACAGAGAAAGAAGTTTGAATATATCAGTTGATTTATCGCTAAGTTAAAATAGTTTGTGCATTGATATTCAGGCTCCTAAAGAAGGATTAGTCAATGACATGGAATGATTAGTGCCAAGAAGCATTGGAGAAGGTTAAGAAGTATTTGCAAAATCCACTAGTTTGAGGCTACCAAAACCTAGCAAGAATTTGATCCTCTACTTAGCTCTTAAGGAAGAGGCCATTGGTGCTATTCCAACACAAGAAGACAAAAACGGTATGCAACATGCCATTTATTATCTTAGTAAGAAGTTGCTACTGTAAGGGATGAAGTATAGTTATGTGGAGAAAACATGGTTAGCCATGGTATGGGTCATGAAGAAGTTGAGGCACTATTTTTAGTCTTATATGATTAAAGCTGTCTCGAAGAAGGATATGATAAAGTATCTCTATGAAACACCATCTTTAGTGGAGAAGCTAGCAAGGTGGTTGGTTCAATTGTCAAAATTCAGCATTGATTATGTGACCAAGAAAATAGTGGAAGGAAGAGTAGTTATAGAATTCTTGGCCATGAATCCAATCGACGATGATGAACTATAGGAGTTGGGCTTCCCAAATAAACATCTAGGGATAATCTTAGTAGTGGGATGGAGGATGTTCTGTAATAGAGCTATCAAAAGAAACAGTACCGGAATGGGGGTTATTCTAGTCTCACTAACTGAAAAAGTCATTCCTTTTGCTAAAAAGATGGAGTTTAAAATCACCAATAACATGGCTGAGTATGAAGCCTATGCCTTTGGACTAGAAATCATGATTGTGATAGGCAGTGATGAAATAGAAGTGTTTGGAGACTCGAAGTCAATCATGTTTCAAGCCAATGACGATTGAAATCTAAAAGAAGGAAGGCTCAAACCATATCTTAAGCATATTAGAAAGTTGATAGGGTAAATTAAGCAGTGCACCTTCCCTATCTTCTTAGAAATGAGAATTAGATGGCTGATGCTTTAGCTTCTTTGGTTTCAATTTGGGTGAGTACTCAAAAACTGATGGTGAGGCCAATAATGATATCATAAGCATAAGCTCCGTTTTACATGGAATCCTATGTAATAGAAGCTGAAATGGATAAGAAGCCATGGTTCTATGATTTGAAGAAGTACTTAGAAGATAGAATTTTGCCAAATGAGACTAGTAAGAGAGGTAGGGCTATACTACGAAGGTTCGCTCAATAGTTTACTTGCCATTAGGTACTAATGTACAAAAGAATGCTAGAAGGGACACAATTAAGATGTGTCGATGAGAAAAAAGCTAGAAGGCTTATGGAAAAAATCCACAGTGGTGTATATAGGCCACACATGGATGGGGCAACGCTTGCAAAAAAGATAATAAGGCAAGGCTTTTATTGGCTAACCATGGAGACGGATTGTGTTCAATTTGGGAAGAGATGTCATCAGTGCCAAAGCAATGGAGTTACAAGGAATGATAGCATTGTGGCCCCTTGTTGCATGGGCCATTGACATTGTAGGTGAGATAAAGCCATCAGCCTAATGGGCATCAATATGTGGTAGCGACGATTGACTACTTCATCAAATTGATAAAAGCTGTTGTCCTATAGTAAACTGGGAGCAAAGCAGATGGCAAAGTTAATGGAGAAGAATATGATATGCAGATTTGGAGTACCACATCATTTCTTAACTGACAATGGGGTCCATTTCGAGACTGAGACTAAGGCCTTGTTTAATAAGTATGGGATTGAGCACCATAAGTCATCTTTGTATCGATCGCAAGCAAACAGAGCGATAGAAGTGACCAATAAAAGCATCAAAAAGATGTAGGCTAAGACAATGTAGTCATACAAAGATTGGGTTGAGAAGTTTTTGTTTGTATTACAGGGTTATAGAACGATACCTATAAGCTCAATAGGCATGACGTTATTCTCATTGGTTTACAGCTCAAAAGCAGTCCTACCAATTGAGATAGAGATGAAATCAGTGAGGGTTTTGATAGAGGTAGAAATTCTCAAATGGGAGTGGATTCAAAATAAATGTGAGTAGTTGGCCTTGATTGATGAGAAAAAAATAAAAATCAGATATCACATGCAGTTGTATCAGCAGCGAGTCGCTCGAGCATCAAGCAAGAGAATAAGGATGAGGAAGTTTAAAGAAGGGGAATCGGTCCTTAAACAAGCTAGGCTAGTAGTGTTTGATCCAAGGGGGACATTCAAGCCCAACTAGGAGGGCCCATTCATGGGGATGAAGGTCATGTTTTGCAGAGCAATCATTCTATTAGACATGGAAGGGAATGAGTTCACTAAGCCCATTAATATGGACAACTAAAAAGATATTATGTGCAAAAGTGAGAAAAAAAAGAGTATGAGAGGAAAAATAATTAATTAGAAAACTAGAAATTGTTGATTAATGACAGAAGTTGTATCATTATGCATATATTATTTGAACAATAAACAGTTATACTTTTATTAATGAAATGAAATTGTTTGGATCGAAATGTGCGTTTGAAATGTCTTAATATTTTGCATAACAACAAAATGAAAGCTCTAACGTCTATGCCAATATTGAAACTGTCAATGTTGCCTCTGTTTCTCCACTAGACTACAAATAGGCTCACCGTATCACTCATGGCACTAACAACAAGACCAGAAATGGAAGCCTGAAGGGTCACCTAACCTTTCGACCAATCTTCTATCTCAAAGTTAGAATCATATAATAGATTCCCCTCAACGGTTCAATATGGCCAAGAATCCCTCACGTGCTCCATATAGCAGGCAGATAGTTTCTTAGGTACAAATATAGTTGATGAATCCACGATCCTCTGCTTAAGTCCATACTGTCAATGTAGTCTATCATGATCATAGAATGAACTGTGGGTGAAACTTGCCAAGGTCACACATGTGATGTAGGTCCCGACTATCACGTGCTCTAGCCTCCACCATGGACAGTGCCAACAAATCTGAGAATTCGAAATGACTCAAAAGTTAGTCATTCCAAGAAGCATGTCTCTCCAGTCTCTGCCTTATATGAAGTCGAGGACCATAATGAGAAATATCCTCCTTAGGCAGTGCCAGAATGGACAGCCTCTCTTGTAGCTAGATCTAAAAAGAATAAAAAGAAGCCTGCTAAGTCGAAAATCAGAAAGGGCAGCTTAGGCAAAAATTAAGGTAAGCTTGCTAAGTTGAAAAACCGAAAATGCAGGTTAGGCAAAAGTTGAGGCAGAAAAAGAATTAGAAAAAAGTCTGCTAAGTCAAAAGCCCAAAAAGGGCAGCTTAGGAAAAAGTTAGGGCCAGCTTGCTAAGTTTGAAAACCTAAAATGGCGACTTAGGCAAAAATTAAAGCATGAAAAAAAAATAGACCCGTTAAGTTCAAAACCTGAAAGCGTGACTTAGGCAAAAATTAGTGTGAAAAGGAAAATACCTAAAGAAGTAGAAGACTACCACTAAACCTTTGACTTGAATCAATTTTGACGTAGTCCAATCCGATCAATGTCTCAGCAAGAATCAAGGGAACTACTATGAAACCAAGTTCCATTTGAGGAATGATGGTCACAAGATATGGCTTGCCGAGACCATATGGTGAAAGCAACATAAACTATGCAAGAAGGCAGAATTAAAGAAGGTAAAGCCGAGCAGATGAGGTCTTATCCATCACCTCAAGCGAAGGCATGATGGAAGACAACGTCATTCTACTATATACCCATGGTAGAAACTAGAAAGTCAAAGAAATCGTCACGATCGAACATCGACAGTGTCTCAACAATAAGTAGGATGATGCTCTTAGAACTTGACAAATGACAATCGAGTATGATGGAGAATTTCTCATACAAAAAGAAAAGCTATTGTACATTGAAGTGGAAGGCATGGCCGTAAGAATCCCAAAAGGTTGTGCAGTCCTTGAGAAAGGAACGTTGAGCTTCACATGTCGAAGGAATTTCAAATTCTAGAGGCCACTCGATTCGAGTCACTTCAAGTCATCGTCCTTTAGAAGCTTCAGGAGAGGCTGAAGTATCTTGAGAGAGGCCTCAAACATGTTAAAAAGTGCAAAGAGTTATAAAAAATCATGAAAGAAATCTCGATAAATGAAAGAATATGTATTGGAAGGTGCAACAGAAGCAACACTTAAATAGTGAAAAAAAGAAGCAAAAAAAGGCAAGTGACAAGGGAACAACTGGCAGGCAATGGAAAGACTATCGACCGACAATCCCACCAAAGATTGATGGTGGTAGGATAGTCTACCAACTGTACAACCCCTGGCTAGTGGTAGCTAGGGCATAATGCCATCTGGTGCTCTCTTTCGCGCAGTTTTAACTTCTAATTTACTTATCGATAAGCAATTTTGAGCTTGTTTCCAAATTTTGCAGTTTTGTTCTTAATTGAATAAATGATTTTGTAGAAATAAATTTGAACAAATTTGGATGAAAATTGATAACAATATACCCTTTTAAAAGTGTCGTGCACAAAATTAAAAATAGAAGAATTTTCACAAAGTCTTTAAAGCTTGTTCATGCAACTGATCACTTTGGTTGTACATCATGAAGATTTAGAATTTAAATTGGAAACAAAAAAAGAATTAACATGAAAGAGAAACCTAATGGTGATAGTCCTTACTCATCACCATCATCGTCAACAGAGAAGGTAGCAACCTGAGCTTGAAAACGCTCGATCTCTCACTCTTAATGAGCATTCTCTTCATGACTCGTCGGATCCAAGTAAGAAGCATAAAGTTAGAAAAACTATTAAGATAGAAATCATGCATACATGAAGTATAGAATCTTGTTTTACCTAATACTGGTGAGACATGTACAAGACATAACCATGAAAAGCAGCTTGCATACGAAAAAAACGCTTTATGAAAAATGGTGGTGCCTACAATGCATTGCATTTTGTGACTAATAGAAATTTGAAGAATTGTAGAAAACTCAAAGAAGAAACAGAAGACTTACCATAGTGGTGTCATGAGAAAAAAAAGTAATAGGCATGGTCAGATCCTTAGGGACCACATGACTGCTGATGTGCCCGCTCGCCTCTAACGTGTAGACCATATTGCTAAGGAAAAGCCTAAAGATCACCAATCACATGACCAACTGGAATGATTGGAGCAGCTATAAGGATTGGCGTGGACATGGTTGCTCAATAGAAGCAGCAAAAGAGGTAGAGGAGTCGATACCAAGGGAAGAAACTCTCGATCTCTTCCCACGATGAGTGGAAGAGTTACTGGCATGGTTGAAAAAGCCATGAGCAGCACAAGTAGAAGGATGAGGAATCTTATCAGTAGGTCGACCTGGCCTAGTATACAACAATGTGCCTCAGGCCCACTCAACATAAGAAATTATCATTATTGGGAACTCGATCTCGCTCAAGTGAATCCCAATAGTGTAGACAGTCACTTCTAGCTTTATAGTCAAGTTAGTATAATCTATCATCAAAACTGGTGGAGAAGGGAGAATCAATCGCAGACTCTATCACCTAAATACCATATCATGCTATCAATTCATGGAGAAGGATACGATAGTTGATGAATGGAGCGACGACACTCATGGTAGCCAAACAATTCTCGACGGCCCCTACCACTCAAAACAAATATGCAAAGAAAAGAAAAATGGTAAGGCTAATGATGAAAATGAGTAAAACATGAAATATTGACTGCAATATCTCTTACCTTGCCCCAGGTGATCATGTGAATGTAATCACGAAAGGAATCTGGCTCAAGGGATCTCTCCAGCTCTGCATGATGCATAACTCACCTCTTCATCAATGAGAAAGAAAAATCCTGACAAGTAGGAAGCAAGGATGGTAACAGACCTAATCATAGGCCAACAGCAGTTACAAACAAGACAAAAGCAAGAATAGAATTCATACAAATATAACATGAAAGTGTAAAAAGGAAAGAAATTACCCCAAATAATAGAGCAAAACCAATTATCATGGTAACTCCTTGACAAGCACGATCTAAACCAAAGTACAACTGTCGAGAGCAACACGAACCTAGTTGAAGGTCCTCATACAGTTGAGATCCTAGAAGGTAAGAAGCAAAGTCAAGAAGGTAGTGTTGGACACATTGGCAATGAGCGTCGAACCAAACAGATACACGATAAAGCTGTGTGCATGATGAACACTTAAATATGCATGTTTAATAAGAGTTTAATTCATCATATTGCATTAATAATGTCATTAAATTCCTCAACTTAAGCATATTTGTAGCATTTGCATCTTTAGAATTAATTCCTCTTAATTTTGGTTTTGTTACAGGTTTGGTAAAATAGGCAAAACCCTCTATTTATAGATCAGAATGGTGCAATTCTTAATGTTTTGGAAAGCTGATTCAATTGTCTACAAGATTGTATTTCACAAGCATAATCAAATTCTGGCTTTTAGTGGACCAAAATTGGGCTTGAAGTGAACCCATCTACAGTCTCGGCCCAGTCTGACCAGGCCTCAGTATTTGGACCGTATCTCTCAAAATACGTATCCAAATTGTGCAAATAAATAGGTTGTTGATGCCTAAAGGTATTCCTGCTGATTTAAGATGGTTAATTGAAGCCAAGGTTCGATTCTCTTGTAAGTTTTCAGATAATCTTGTTTCCCATATGCCAGGTTTATGAAAAAGCTCTTATGCCAAAAAGCGAAGAGCGAAAAGGTTACAAATTTGTCCCAGATGTGCAAGATGAACTTGTAACCAGCGTTGCCGCTCCTTGGGATATTTGTCTAACAATCGAGAGGATAAACTACAGATCATCAAGAATGGACTGAGTAAGGAGTCTTTGGATGATATCCGAACGACTCTTGAGACGCATTCTTGTGGACTTGTGCAGCGTGAAATTTTTAATTTGTGGACACAATTCCGAGATGAGCAGGAACGCTATAGTCTTGGGAATCTGACTCAAAACGACCCTGTTTGCCAGTTTATAAGAAAACTGGATGGGAAGCATATCCCCAACTCATAGAAGGTGTTTAAGCCGTTTCTGGACGTAAAACCAGAGGAAGATGTGAGCCACAGTCACAACTACCTGTACATATGCATGCGTGCCATCATTTTTGAATTTTAATACCTCAGTGCTATCATTTTTGAATTTGTATCTTTTGTTTGACTTATGGTGTCTTATTTCATCATCTTTTGGCCTTTTTTTGCATTATTGTCAACTTTTTCAACAAACAATCGAGCTACCTAGATAGATATCATCATTAACATACCTTTTTGCACTCCATAAATACCACATGTCTTGGTCTCTTCTTCACACATAGTTAGAGAGTCACATAGACATGGAGGGAACTTCAAAATGTCGAATCCAAAGGATATGTGTATTCTGTGGATCTTGACCAGGTAAAAGTGAAGAGTTCGTAGAAGTAGCGAATTATCTTGGTAGACTACTGGCTGAAAGAAAGATTCATGTGGTTTATGGGGGAGGTAGCCTCGGGTTAATGGGTTTTGTGTCAACAGCTGCACATGTAGGAGGTACTCAAGTTTTAGGAGTTATTCCTAAAGCTTTGGCTGTAGAAAGTATTGTTGGCAAAACGGTTGGGAAGGAGTTACAGGTCTCCTCTATGCATGAACGCATGGCACATATGCTCATCAATTCAGATGCCTTTATTGCGTTACCAGGTGGCTTTGGCACTCTTGAAGAAATTTTTCAAATTGCCTCTTGGGCCCAACTGAATCTCCATCAAAAACCCATAGGTTTGTTGAATGTCAAAAATTTCTTTGATCCTTTGATAAGTTTAGTTGATGCAGCTGTGGAACAGAATTTTATCCCTCATTCAGCGAGAAAGATCCTTATTTCTGCCACTTCTGCTGGTGAGCTACTTGACAAATTACAAGAAGTTTAGTATGAACCTGACCCAGCTAGTACTCAAATTAATTGGGCAGGAGGGCAAAACAAAAAGTGCAAATTGGATTTGAATCTCCGTTTGTAATTTTTTCCTTCTTGTCCTTTATTTTATTTTATTTTATTTTTAGCATGTTATTTTATGAGTCTTTCAGGTCATCTCTCTTGAATAACAGAAGCTTCAGGTAATGTCTCCTATACTTTATCTCTCTACATTTAAACATTGAGGACAATGTTTCATTTGGTTGGGGGGGAAGGATAGTATACATAAGTGTGTCTTGAATTTTCTTTTTTCTTGCATTTAAAAAAAAAAAGCGAGTTAGTAATTAGATTCAGAGTGCGGTGTAAGGAGTTCAAATCCTCTTGAGACGCATTCTGGGTCAGGAATGGCAGAGTATGGAGGGCTAGTTTGAACTCTTGAAACCCATTCTAACCAATTTGTCATTTTATTTTGATCTTATGAACTCATTTTAGCTAACTTGATATTATTTAGACTTGATTTTTGAATTTTATAACAAGGAGGTCTTATTCATTTCACTTTGAATTATTCAAATCTATGAACGCTCACAACCTTATCATTTAAATAAAAAAAAATTGTGTGCTTATGTACTCATTAAGCAAGTATTCATGAACCTTTCTTCACACACACACATACCTTGATGCATGATTGTGGGTGGCAAAATGAAATGTTGTAATATTTGAGTTCTTTTGTTTTGTTTAGGATAATAACACAAAGGAAGGGGAAAGTTAAAACAAAAAAAAGCAAAAAGAAAAAAGAAAAAAAAAAGAAGCAATTGTGGATAAAGTTTGGTCTCGTAGCCTCCTCAATTCGGGCAATTAAGCCCGAGGGGCGCCTTAACACCAAATACCCTAAGACCAACTGGTTTTGTGAGCTATTGGCCCAAAGCTCGCTACATGGATTAAGGAGAAAGCTTAATGGGATTGAACATTGCACTATCCATAAGTTTCTAAGTAAAAATAAAGCATCGGCAACCCGAGTCGTTAAGCTCGAAGGGGTGTCTTAACACCTAATGCCCTAAGGCCAACTGGTCTGGGAGCCATTAGCCTAAGGCTCGCTACATGGGTTAAAGATGCATTCTTTCAAAAAAAAAAACATATATATATAAAATAAATGAATGCCCCCTACCTAAAGTTGTTAGCCGTAACAAATATTAGAACCGATATGGCTTCTTCTAATAAGCCCCATAGTCATGTGTTGACTGAGCACAAAAAGGAGGTTTATTGATATCTTGACTGAAGGGTACATGAGTCATAAAAAAAAATAATAATAATAATTGGTTGAGAGTTTGTTTATTTGGATAAAATCAAGGAGAGTGCAATAATGACCACCTTGGATGTAAAATTCTATAAATCACTTCTAACTAATAACGCTTTAATTGCTAGGGACTAGCAATAAGCTAGTTGGGGGGTGTGATGAACACTTAAATATGCATGTTTAATAAGAGTTTAGTTCATCATATTGTATTAATAATGTCATTAAATTCCTCAACTTAAGCATATTTGTAGCATTTGCATCTTTGGAATTAATTCCTCTTAATCTTGGTTTTGTTACAGGTTCGGTAAAATAGGCAAAACTCTATATTTGTAGATCAGAATGGTGCAATTCTTAATGTTTTGGAAAGCTGATTCAATTGTCTACAAGATTGTATTTCACAAGTATAATCAAATTCGGGCTTTTAGTGGACCAAAATTGGGCTTGAAGTGAACCCATCTACAGTCTCGGCCCAGTCTGACCAGGCCTCAATATTTGGACCGTATCTCTCAAAATACGTATCCAAATTGTGCAAATCAATATGTTCTAGAAAGCTGAGAGAAATATCTACAACTTTCATGAAGACATGTGATTAAAATTCACAACATTTCGATGTCAAAATTGATGGTCAAAGTCGGTGCCTAATGATCCCAATTGTCAAAGATATTTACAACTAATATTTGACAATTATGCCCTTGTAATTTGACAAGTTTGCCCCTGGATGTATCTATAAATAGAGGTGCCTTATGACCCATGAGGGCATCTTGGCCTTGGCTGGAACATTTTGGCCTTGGCAAGGATCTTGTATTGTGTTTTGTGTGTTTATGTAATTAATGAATTTCCTTTTTCTTGCATTTTATTTTTTTTCTATTATAATGTTCTTCTAATTTCTCTTTTGTTAAGGTGAAAGGGCGAAACCCTTGATATGGGAATAATGATTCTCTAACCCTTAATATGTGCTTAATAATCTTAATCTTATAATGTTTATTCAATATGATTTATATTTAATTTCTTAATCAATCTTGACACCACTCGTAAAGTGGAGGTCTTGATCCATTGTCGACAATCCTTGGCACATCAAATGCTTGGATCCTTTCTAGATGATGTATGGTTCTTCCTTACCGACACGAATCTAGTTAGGAACCTTGATTTGTTGTAGACATATGGTGATTGGCACATTGGATGCTTGAACCCATTTACAAGAAGTGGTATAAATATTGGTAATGAAACAAATATAATTCATATAACTAAAATGGGTTAATTATCCTTATTTGAAATATCAAGGGCGGATCCCCTAATCTTAGCCTTCATTGTTATTGTGTTAATTCCTCTTGTATTTTAATTATTCTATTGTTTATGAACTTTTTATTTTATTTACTATGGTAGGTTCTACCACCTTATGAAATTGTTCTTTAATTTACTATGGTTGGTTATACCACCTATTTCCATGGATGGTTTTACCTCCTCTTGCTTTTTGTTTTATATTTGAATGGTCGGTAATACCACCTACCATCTTACATACTTGTTGATATTATCATGTCACCTCTTTGAATCATCCATATCACATTTGTTTAGCTTATAATTTGTAACGCTTAAATTCCCTTCCTCGTGGATCGACCCCGGTCTCACTGGGTTTTATTACTTCGACACTCTTATACTTGGGAGACAATCCTTTTTCAGATGTGTCAGTGCATACTGATCTATATTGACTAAAGTTAGATCCAATCGTCTCCTCAAATATTCATACAATGCATTATACCGAATTGCGATGTTGTTCTTGATCTTCACATCGCATCCAAGAACCTAACAAATCAAATTCCTCTAATCCCTCGAGTCTATAATGCAGGCATCGATGGGTACAACCTCTCCATGACATGGAAGGCCAGTCAAAGCAGCAATATCAAATGGCGTGACAATCGTCTTACCAATCAAAAGATAGAAAGTGTGAGTTGTGTCCATCCAGCTCTCACATATAGTAGCCAGTGCTCAATGATCAGTGTGCTGAGAGGCATGTGGAAGAGGAGTGATAAACTCATATAAGCCAGTAGGAGCAAGCTTGTTCCTAGCAGCCTCATTCTTTATCCCTAAGAAACAACTATGGGCTCCAAAAAACGATTCACACATCTTTTTCTCATGGAAATGCTAAGACAAGAAATTAAAGTTTCCATAAGAGTACAAGCCTAGAAAATTTCCTAGAGAAATGGAAAAATGAAAAAAAAAACGCATACCTGATTGATTGTGTGGAAATCAACGTCATAGATAACAGGCACCTCTTGGCCATTCAGAAGACCTTTCAGCATCAATCTCCTAATCGATTTAGTCTCATTCAATCCAAGATGGACTGGACGACCTGCCATTAGAAAGATGAAGTTGAGACAATCACTGTAGAAACTGGATTTTTTAAGCTCGATGACAAAATGAAGATGAATGTTGAGTAATGGAAATAACCAAAATGCCCTTGGAAGCCAAGAAAAGAAAGGCGAGAAGGAATTGATGAAGGGACTCCAAAACTGATATGTGACTTCAAAAAATCACAAAAATTAATCTAGAAAGATTATATTGATGACTCATGTAACATTGTGAAGTTACGGATGTCTAGTTTTTGTAGAAAGTTACAGATCATAAATCAGATTTGAACTTGAAAAGTTATGCACGATCAAACAGATAAAGGTCAGAAGGGACTACATTGCAAAATTGTAAACATGAAGGTTTAGAGTGTAGACAGCCGCCTGGCTGGGGGCGGCTATCTAACTGTTGGCCAATAGCCACCTAGCTGTCAAATAGCCACTAGACTGTTGTCCCTTTATTTTTGGAAAATTACGATTAAAACCTTCTTCTTTTGTTTTTCTTTTTCCTTTTTCAACTCAACCCCTCTCCTATATAAGCGCCCCTTCTCCTCGCTTTACAACACACATCAAATTCATCTCTTCTCTCTTTTGAAGACACAAATGACAATTCAAGGAATCTTTTCTAGTTTAAAGTTTTTGGGCATTTTATATTTCTCTAAACCCGAAAAGAGTACATCTTGAGAGCAATTCTTTCTTCTCCCTCTATTTTTCTTTTTTATTTATCTTGCTTAGAATTAAGCATGTCTAGGTTTATTTATGCTTAGAATGAGCATCATTAGGATTTATTTTGATGCTTAGAAGGATGCTAGGGTTATTATGAATTGTTCCAGCGCTTATTTATTTTTCAAGATTATAATACACATGTCGAGGTAAGTCTGTTTTCCCTCCTTTATCTAGAAACATGTCTAGGAGTTTATTTTTCTTTGCAAATGCTTAGAAACATGCTTAAGATCAATGATTAGAATCATGATAGGAGAAATTATAATTTCTTTGATATATGTTAGGAAATAGCATAGAATAAGTAAGAATTACCATATTACCTCAACCATGTTAGGCCATAAATGCCATGATAATATGAATTAATATGAATGATGCTAGAATAACAATAGGTAGAATGCCATAATAGAATTATCAGATCTAGGCAGAAGTACCATGATTCTAGATTTTAGCTTTATATTGAATTAATTAATTTATGAATATATGAATATGCTATGAATACACCATGTTTAGAAGTGTTATTGTATGATGCCATGAAGTGGTGGTGGACTCACATTGATGGTAGGAGACCACCACTTATAATTGAATGAATGTATGAATGTTATGATCGAAGTGTTTAGAAATAGAATTACTTTATTTATTGTTGAAGAACAATCAATGTAATCCTCTTCCCCTTCCCCCATGTTTGACAAAAATGTAATTGTATTGTCCTCCCTTTTTCTATACATGAATATACAACTGCTATGATTGAATAATCACCTTACATGTCTAAATGAAGATAAAAATAGAATGTGCACATAAAATCAACAACCTAAGTAGGCTATGTGTCAATATGGGATATTTTTATTTGGTATATTCTAGTGGAGCCTGGATTTTGATCGAGCGGGTCAAATGACTCGTACCTAACTTCTCGAACCCATCTATGAAGGGATAAGGGATAAGGGATCAGATTATTCCCATTTGAATAATTGGGTAGCGACTCCATTTCTTTAGACATGCTTATGGCTCGTTTGTGTTCTCTTAAGTCTCGAAAAAGGTTTTGAAATGGTTTTGTGGTCACAAATGCTCTGGTGGGATGAAAACCCTGTTCACAATGGCCACTTCATTGGGGATAAGAGAAGTTAATTTCGATTGGGATACCAAATCCTAATACCTCATGTTGATATTTTAAGTCCTTCTATCACTACACTTTGCGCACAATGAGCACGGACTGCCTAAGCTAACAGTGTGGCGTTCGCATGAGAAGTCTTTGCCCAGCTGTTTGAAGATGGCAGCCCAAGCGTTCATAGTGTATTTTTTAAAAATTTCAATATAAACTTTCCTTTTTTGATTTGTTTCTTCCTTTTTCCACTTCACCCTTCCTTTATATAAATAGCCCCCTTCTCACTTTGCAAGACACTGAATTTTGATAATTCTCTTCTTTCTCTTGACGAAACACTTAGGAATTCAAGAGGTCTCTTCTAGTTAAAATTTTGAAGCGTTCTATTGCTCTAAACCTAAAAAAGGTACGTCTTTAGAGCAAAATTCTCTCTTCTTTCTTTCTTTTTTATTTTCTTGCTTAGAATTAAGCATGATTAGGTTTATGTATGCTTAGAATAAGTATGATTAGGATTTAATTTTATGCTTAGAAACCAACTAGGGTTATAATGAATTGTTCTAGCCCTTATTTCTTTTGCAAGATGGATAAGCGTTTTAAGGTAAGTCCACTTTCCATCCTTTATTAGAAATTAGGAGTTTAATTTCTTCACGAATGCTTAGAATCATGCATAGGAGCACATGATTAGAATCATGCTATGAGAACTTATTTGCTTTGATGAATGTTGAGAAACGGCATAGAGTAGATAACAATTACTATTTTGCCATTGAACAACATGTTTGATGTTTGTTGCTTGAATTAGGCTAAACTATGCCATGAATGCCATATTTAAGCTAGAAATGCTATGAATTAATATGAATAATGCTAGAACAGTAATAAGCATAATTGCCACGATAGAATTTATCATATCTAGGCTAGAATGCCATGATATTAGATTATGGCTTTGTATGATTTATAATGTATGAATGTTTATGTTATAAAAGTATAATTATGATTCCATGAAGTGGTGGTGGAGTCGCATTGATAGTGAGGGACCATCACTAGGAATAAATAACTTAATGCATGTAAAAAGCTTAACAGACATTGAATAGACTCACCAATGAGGCTGAGGAATTCATCATCTATTAAAGTTTTGAATGTATATGAATGTATGGAATTTTTTTATTATTTTATTGATGAAGAATAAAAGATGTAATCCTCTTCCTATTCCCCCATGTTTGAAAGGAAATGTAATTCATTCTCCTCCCTCTTTCTTTGGATATTTATATATTGCTATTGATTGAATAATCACCCCACATGACTAACTAAGATAAAATGGAATTGTGTGTATAAAATGAACAACACTAAGTGGACTAAGTAGCAGCATGAGATGTGATTATTTAGTATTTCCTAGTGGAGGTCAAATCTTGATCTAGGCAAGTGAAAAGACTCGTACCTAACTTTTTCAACCCATATCTGAAGGGATGAGGGTAGTTTAGGTCCTAAAGCAAGGGATCAGATTGCCCCCATTCATTCCCAATTGAATATTTGGGTGACGACTTAATTCTCCAGACGTACCCATAGCTTGTTTGTGTTCCCCTAAGTCTTGAAAGAGGCTTTGGTACAGTGTCATGGCTGCAAACGCTCTAGCGAGATAAAAGCCTTGTTCGTAGTGGTGACTCCACTGGGGATAACAGATGATTCCAATGGAAATCCTAAATTCTAATAGCTTATGTCGGTATAATGATTCCTTGGATTACTACACTTTTGCACACAATTAGCTCAAACTACCTAAACTAGTCGTGTGGCATTGACATGA
The DNA here is from genome assembly GCA_013180625.2 of Boswellia sacra. Classification (NCBI taxonomy): domain Eukaryota; kingdom Viridiplantae; phylum Streptophyta; class Magnoliopsida; order Sapindales; family Burseraceae; genus Boswellia; species Boswellia sacra. The sequence continues at coordinate 26,142 of SNVD02013438.1, read as the reverse complement.
GAAGTCTTTGGCTCCATTCGATCGCTAGATGACTCATGTTGGTGTCACCACCTTTGAGCACGTACCATTAAATTGGTATAAAAAGAGATTGGCCCAAAAGGACATCTCTTACTCAAAGGAGCCCAAACCATTAGGCCCTTGAGAGTCAAGCCCATGTTGACAACTCTAGAAATTTTTAATACGATGAATATCCAAAACCCATGTTGAAATACATGTCTATGGGTATAAATTCTCCATGATTAGAATAACATCAACTCAAAACCTCATGGAACCATGAACGAATGCCACATGTCAAGTCACCCATAAGAATAAAATGCGAACATGTGCCATGAGTTAAGGTTATCATGACGTTTAGAAAACCATGTTATGATAATCATGAAGAATCCAACATCATCAACATGAATGTTAGAATTAGAAGAGAGAATCTTGCATTCCCACATCCCATGATGATGACTTGGGAAGAGGCCAAAAATTGTAGGAAAAGAGACTCGACCTCACGTGTGTGAGGGAAATAAGGTTGGAAGGCTGAAAGTGTGCCTATGCCCAAAGAACGGGGCTTTCATCCCACCATGGCATTTCCAGCAATGACATTGTGTGAAAGCCTCTTTCGAGACTTAAGGGAACACAAACGAGCCATGGGCACGTCTGGAGAAAGGAGTTGCCATCTAGTTATTCAATTGGGAATGAATGAGGGCAATCTGATCCCTTGCTTCAGGACCTAAACTACCCTCATCCCTTCAAAGATGGGTTCGGGAAGTTAGGTACGAGTCTTTTGACCCACTCAGATATAAATCCGGCCTCCACTTGGGAAATGCCAAATAGGAATAACTAGTGTTGTTACTTAGTCCGCTTAGCGTTGCTCATTTCATGCACACATTCTCACTTTTTTTATCTTCATTAAACCTTTGAAGTGATTATTCAGTCAATGATAGTTTATATTCATAAATAGAAAGAGGGAGAAGAAAAGATTAAATTTCCATTAAACATGGGGGAAGGGGAGAGGATTACGTCATTTGTAATAAGATAGTAAAATATTCTATACATTCGTATTTTTGACCATTCATTCTAAGTAATGGTCCCTTACCATCAATGTGAGTCCACCATCGCTTCATGGCATCATACAATTATATTTCTTGGTATACAAATATTCATATTCATACATGCATAAATCATACAAAGCTATAATTTAGTATCATGGCATTCTAGCACAGATTTTGATAAATTCTATCATGGCAATTCTACCTATTGCTATTCTAGCATAACTCATATCAAGTATCATCATGGCATTTCTAGTCTAAAACATAGCATTCATGACATATTCTAGCCTAATTCATGGCATTCATGGCAAATTCTTAGTCTAATTCAAACATCCAACAATCACAGCATTGAAAGGCAAAATGGTAATTCTACTAAACCTATGCTATTTCCAGCATTCATCAAAGCAAATAAGTTTTCCTGTCATGAATATAATCATGTGCGCTTAAGCATGATTCTAAACATGTTCTCCTAATCATGGTTCTAAGCATTCACAAAGAAAGTAAATTCCTAAGCATGCTTCTAAAAAAGGAAAGTTCTCGAACTTACCTTGACACGCTTATCCATCTTACAAAAAAAAATTGGGTTAGCTCATTTCATAATAACCCTAGACATGCTCATAATCATAAAAGCAAATCCTAAACATGCTTCTTCTAAGCAAGAAAAATAAAAGAGAATAGGAGGGGGAAGAGAATTCTGCTCTCAAGACGAACCCTTTTTGGGTTTAGAGCAATAAAACACCTAAAAAATTACACTAGAAAAGACTTCTCGAGTTCTCAAACGTGTCTTCAAGAAGGAGAAAGATGATTGTATTTGAAAATCTGCGTCTTGCAAAGTGAGAGGAGGGGGGTTTATATAGGAGAGGGGTGCAAACAAAAAAGGAAGTTTTTCAAGCTAACTTCCTAAAATAACCCAACAAGGGTCGGGTGGCCATCTTCAAACAACTAAGCGACCATCTAATGGATGCCCGACCATTGACCAATAGTGGAGCGGCTGACAAATGGTTAGGTGACTATCTTGGATAGTCGAGCGACTGTTTGATGGTCGGCCGACCAATTTGTTTTCGCCCCCTTCCTTTTTTATCATCCTTCGATGCAGTCCCCTTGAACCTTTACTCCTTCGATCACACATAACTTTTGGAATTCTACTTTGATTTGCAATCCGTAAATTTCTATAAAAACTAGACATTTGTAGCTTCACAACCGTAAATGACTCGTCGCTAGATTCTTCTTGGATTAATTTCTGTTGATTTTTCAATGTCATGTATCAATTTTTTCAAACTCTTCACCAACTTCTTTTCACTCTTCTCTTCTTGACTTTCAAGGGCATTTTAGTCATTTCTTTTGCTCGACATTCATCTTCATTCTTTCATTAAGCCTCAAAACTATAGTGTCTATAGCTCACCCCCTACTTTGGAGAGGTTTGTGAGACACAATAGTCGACAAAGTAGTCTTACTTCATCTTTCTTTCTTCCACCACAACATCTTCGACTTCATCCTCAAACTATCAGACTTTCTTATCATCTTCTATTCCTACAAAAAGTCTATTCATTCAAAGATGAGTGTGCTCATCTAAGGGCTGAGGTGCCCCATCTAAGGGCAGACTTGACCATCTAAAGGCAAATATGTCGATTCAAGGGTAGATGTGCCTATCTAAAGGCTAATGTGCTGATTCAAGGGCTAGAAAGCATCCTTATAATGCTATCATAAGACACTCTTTAGTGTACCAACTTCTTAGGGTTTCTAACACTCTTAAGAGCACTTACTTCTTAGGGTTTGGTAACACTCCTCAGTGCCCCTATTCTAAGGGCTTAGAACACTCTTAAGTGCACCCATTTCTTATGGTTTTCAACACTCTTCAATGCGCCTCTTCTTAGGGCGTGTGCCTATTCTAAGGGCTTAAAACACTCTTAGGTGCACCTACTTCTTAGGGTTTTCAACACTCTTCAGTATGCCTCTCTTAGGGCTTGTGCCTATTCTAAGGGCTTAAAACACTCTTAAGTGCATTCTACTTCTTAGGGTTTCCTTCTAATGTATGCGTATCAGGGAAACTTCTATTTTGCATTGTTTCACAGTCTTTAGACATGATCATTCTTCATTCATCTTTGATCTCTTTAGATTTCGCATTCAGTAGGTTTCATGCCCTCTTTCTAACTATTCTTCATGTTTCTGTGATCTTCTTTAGTCTTTGTATTTATTGGGTTTTATGCCCTCCTTCTAACTATTCTTCAAGTATCTTTAATCTGCTTTAGATTTCGTACTCAATAGGTTTCATGCCTAAGCTTCTATTCTTGATCCATTTCTATCCATTGGGAAAAATCTCTTGATCATGTTCGAAATTTCTTCATTCTTGACTTCTTTTACATTCACCATTCTTCGTTGGGTAGTTCCGGATTCTCTAACTTGTTAGGGATTCTTCCATTTGTTTTTGCCAGTTCATGCAAAATTCAAAAACATTCTTGCCAGTGTAAAAATTAATTCAAATTTTACCTTGTTTGGTGCATTCTTCAATAGATTGCTTTCTAGTATCCGAATGAATTCATTCATTTGATTTCAATCAAAGATTCTATTGACTAAGGTTGCTCTTCTTTCCTTGTGAGTTGTTAAACCATTGCCATGGTCAAGTGCTTGTCACTGATTTCATCAAAAGTGTCCTGAGGTTGATAAGGATTTCCCCTCTTTTCTTTTCTTTCTTTCTTTCTTCTTTCTTATCTTCTCTTTCTCTTTTCCTCTTTTTCTTTCTTTCTTTCTTTCTTTTTCTTTTTCTTTGTTTCCCACTAGGTCCTTATGTAGGGGATGGATGGCAAGCTGGCTAATAGCTGCCTGATTATCTAACTGCCACCCTACGATTGGTCAACAGCCGCCCGACTGTCTAACCGTCAGTCGACAGTTAAGGGCTTCTATAAGGCCTGTCTTCCATTTCTATCTTCATACGTGCATAACTCTTTTGTTTTTTCATCCGATTACCTTCCAATTTTTTCCTACAAGTTTGTCTCAACTTCTTCTTTCTGATGGCTTGCCATCCAATCCACCTTGGTGAGTCTAATCCAGCTTGGAAATCGACATTGAGGGGCCTTCCAAAAGATCAGGAGGTATCGCTTGTCTAGGACATGCCTTCTCATATAATCAAAATGGTACCCAATCTCTTCATATCTTGCCTTTTTTGTTTTCTTCGAATGTATTTAGTCTTGCATTCATATACAACTTCAATTTCTTACTTTAGGAACATCATGAGAATAAGATGTGTGGGGCATTTTCTGAAGCCCATAGTTGGTTTTTAGAGATAGAGAATGATGCGATGAGGAGAAGGATTATTGATATTGATTTTTATGAGTTCATCACTTGTCTTTCGTGTGATCAGTGGTACAATGATCGTCAAGCTTTAGTCACTCTGTGTGAAAAGTGGATGAATATGACCCACACATTCCATCTTTTGTTCGGTGAGATACTATTATGCCTTTGGATATTTCTACCTCGACTGGTCTTTCATGCAACAGCGATCTGATTCCTATTAATGCTTGTATTGCAAACTTAGTAGACCAGCATAGATTGATCCAAGATCTTTTTGGGGTGACGTGAAAGTCAAGAACAATGTTTCCATTTGATATGCTGCCTCGTAGGAATATTAGAAACGGAGGTCTAATCTGACTCTTGTCGAGGTGGATTAGTGTGGTTCCAACTTCATAGTTTATCTACTGGGTACGATGCTCTTTTCTAACACATCGAACGCCACTGCTTTGACTTTACTCGCTACCCTTCAGGATCTTGATCAAGTGAAATATTTTGACTGGGGTCGAGCTGCTCTCAGTCAGCTATATTTTGGCTTGGATCAAGCTTGTCAAGGCATTGTCAAGGTTCCTGGATTTGCTACACTTATTGAGATAACTTCTTTCTTTTTCACACCTTCAAGTTTTATCTTCATGATTCCTATTTCTGATTCTGTATCATCTATGATAGATGTGGGCATATGCGTTGGGAGTTCTACCATCTCCTCTTCCTGCTAGTGAGCATTCTTCTTTCCCTCAGATGAAGAGGTGGGTTGCACGTCGTGCGAGGCTCAAGAGATCTCACGAGCTAGGATTCTTTTATGATTACATTCACACGTTGACCGAGGACAACGTAACAAAGAAATTATAGTCAAAATTTCATTTATATCACATTCTTACCATGCCTTTTTTATTCTTTTATAGATTCATTCTAAGTGGTGGGGTCCTAAGGAGAAATGGTCCGCAGCTATGAGAATTGCTGCCCCTTTCAACTTAGACTACATCTTTCTTCCTTTGTGAATGACATGATGTAGTATCTCGGTGACCGTGTGTGGGATTGGATCGAGAGCTTGACATGCCATTTGGTTCCTCCTTTGCCATTGGTTATGATGATTGATTTAGCCGACCTGCCTATGGAGCTAGAGGTATCAATCTACACGACCGGGTTTCACTTGAGTATCATCGAGTTTCCATTGACGTCGACTATTTATGTCAAATGGGCTTGAGCTACCTTGTTGCATACTAGGCCCGGTCGATCTGCTGTCGACATTCCTTATCCTCCGACAATGTCTAGTTGTTCAAATAGTTCTTCTGTTCGTCGTGGGAAGAGATCGAGAGCTTCCTCTTCTAGTACAGGCATTCGGCTTCTTTTTCTATAACGGCTTAGCAGTCAGCTCCTCCTCCAACTTCTTCAGCTGCCCTAATTGCTCTGGTAGGTCATGTGATCGGTGATCTTTAGGCTTACACCAATAATGTCATCTACAAGTGGGATGACAACGGGTCGATCCACAGCCACGTGATCACTAAGGATCTGAACATGCCCGTCCGTTTTGTTCCACGGGACACTACTTTGGTAGATTTCTTGACTATTCTTCTCAAACTCTCTGTCATTAATCACTAATAGAAATGCAATGCAATGCAGGCACCACGATCTTCTATGGAGCGAGTTTTTCGTATGTAGGCCGCTTCGCATAAGTGTGTCTTACAGATGTCTCATTGCTATCATGTAAGGTGTCTTTCTATAATCCATGTATGTATGATTTCTATCTTAATAGTTTTTCTAACTATATGATTTTCTTGCATGGTCAGACAGATCGTTAAGAAGTGACTCATTTGCAGCATGAGGTGGGGTGCCTTCAAGCCTAGGTCGCTGCTTTTTGCTTCGATATTGATAATGATGGCGATGAGTAAGGACAATCGCCACCATCTTTCATTAGGATTTTTTTGTGTATTTTGCTTCCATATATGAACTTTCATGATATATAATCAAAATAATTTCAAAGATTTACAAAAACTTCTTTACTTTTGATATTATATTGAATTTACACCCAAATGTTGACCCAGGTATGACAACCCAAGAGGGGGGGTGAATTGGGTTTTATTTATCAAAACGAATTTATAAAACTTTTCTTGAAAGATAAAAATTATTTCACTTTTTCTTTTGAGAATAGAAGTGAAGAAGATGAAAATAGAAGTTATCTAAGATGCAATCAAGAGAATAGCAATAATAAATAATCTCAAGTGCAAGTAAATGTAAAGAGTATAGGGATAGAGAGAGTGCAAACTCAATTTACGTGGTTCGGCAAACCTTGCCTACTTCCACGGGCTCCTAGCTCCTCCACAAACGAGGCTTTCCACTAAGTTTTAGAATACTTTACAACTTGCTTGATGAAACCACTCACCAAGACTTTTTTTCTTCAACTCTTGATAACACCACACCCAGAGTTCTTCTTGATGAACAACCTCACCAAGGAAAGAGTTCTCTCAAGGATATCTTTTATCCTTTACAAGAAGATCTCACTCTCACCACAATATAAGAAAAAAGAAAAGTTTTTACAATAAAAGTACAACTCTTCTCAAAGAGTAGATAAAGAATATAAAAGCTCTCTAAACTTGATATTTCTCTTATTTGTGGTTTGATGGATGATTCTTGAATGCATAGGAGAAAGGCTCCTTTTATAGGCAAATGAGATGAACTTAATCAAGTGAAGACACCAACTCCAATTTTTCTACCCACCATAAAACCCGTAATCTTGTCTGCCATTTTTGTCAATGTTCCGTTTGAAATTTGAAAATCTGTAAAACATAAAAGATCTGCACATTTGAATAGCTTTCCAACGCATCAAAAACCAAGTCATTTGGATATCTGTAGCTCAAGATATGGCCAAAACACCATTCGGTGCTCAAGTGACTTGATTTTTCTTCCATGTGTCTGTCCACTGACTTGAATGATAATTCTGTCATCCTTCCATTTGAAATTTGAATTTCTTCAAAACATAAAAGATCTTCATATTTGAATAAGCTTTCCAAAACATTAAGATTCAAAGAATTTGGATATCTCGATCTTAAGATATGGCCAAAACACCATTCGGTGCTCATGTGAGTTGATTTTTCTTCTCTGTGTCAGTCCACCGAATTGCATGTCAATTATGCCAGCCTTCTGTTTGAAATTTGAATTTTTTCAAAACATATGAAATGTTCTTCATTAAGTCATCTTTCCAATGCCACAAGAATCAAGTCATTGTGATTTTTCTAGCTCAAGATATGTCCAAAGGAGTATTCAGTGCTCATGTCAGCTGCTTCCATTGTCTGTCAAACTGCATGATGATTTGACAGATCTACACTAAAATTGGAATTTTTTAAACCAAGGAAATGTTATAAATAGAGGAAAGCTTTCCAAAGGCTCAAGAGAATCAGTAATTTGGGCACATGGTAGAGAAATATAGACCAATGATTAAATATTGCGCCGTATCAACATTCCTTGAATCAAAACAGGTGTACTTAAACTTTGGTGCCTGAACAGGTAGTCTTATACTTAGCTCAACACTTCATTTTAATAAACCCCTTCTTGATTTTATAATTATTTCAATAATCTTATTCTTGCACATAAATAAATATATTAGTAAATCTCAATGAATCAATGTGTATTGTTATCATCCAAATTATCATATAGCCTTAGGGCTAACAATCTCCCCCTTTTTGATGATGACAAACCATTGATTGCTTTAAAATAATATCTAAAATCAAGAATAAAAATGAAATCAAGAATAAACAAAAAGAGAGCAATTGTTATAAATACAAGCAATCCAACCATTTCTCTCCCTTTTGTTATCATCAAAAAGATGTAATCAAATTAATTACTCCCCCTAAATATATTCTCCCCCTTAACATATGCTACCATTCAAAAATTATCAAAGAAAAATGAAGATATATCCAACATGCCTAATTCTCTTCTAATTATGCAAAATCTATCTTGACTAAGGGGTTTAGTAAATATATCGGCTAATTGTTTTTCGGTGGGAACAAATTCTAAAGAAATATTACCTTTTTGCACATGATCTCTAATAAAATGATGTCTAATCTCTATATGCTTAGTCCTAGAGTGTTTTATGGGATTTTTTGAAATGTTGATGGCACTTGTATTGTCACATTTGATGGGAATATGATCAAATACCACACCATAATCTTTTAAAATTTGTTTCATCCAAAGAGATTGTGCACAACAACTTCCTACGGCAATATACTCGGCTTCCGCGGTTGATAAGGCAACAGAATTTTGTTTTCTACTAAACCATGAGACTAATGCATGTCTTAGAAAATGGCAAGAGCCACTAGTGCTCTTTCTATCAAGAAGACTTCCAGCAAAGTCCGCATCGGAATAACTAATTAGATCAAAATTATCACACTTAGGATACCAAAGACCTAGATTTATGTTACCAAGAAGATATCTAAATATCCTTTTGACAGCCTTAAGGTGAGATTCCTTTAGACAAGACTGAAATCTAGCACACATACACACACTAAACATAATATCAGGTCTACTAGCAGTTAAATACAAAAGAGAAGAGCAATCATACCTGGATTTTTGTCTACCTCAACATCTTTTCCTTTCTCATCTTTGTCAAGCTGGTTTAACCTGTAAACCATAGTGTGTATATAGTCCTGAATTCCATGCAAATCTTGAGAAGATCTCTTGTGTATTTGGCTTGATTTATGAAGATCTCATCTATTGATTGCTTGATTTGATGTCTAAGGAAGAAATTTAATTCTCCATTAAGCTCATTTCAAATTCTTGTTGCATACACTTGGAAAATTCTTCACACATAGATATATTAGTAGCACCAAATATAATATCATCAACATAGATTTGAACAATTAATAAATCATCATTTTTTGTTTTAACAAAAAAGTAGTATCAACTTTTTTCATTTCAAAACCATTATCAATGAGAAATTTGCTCAATCTATCATACCATGCTCTTGGTGCTTGTTTCAAGCCATAAAGTGCCTTTTTGAGTTTGAAAACATGGTTTGGAAAATCATGATTTTGAAAACCAAGAGGTTGCTCTACATATACTTCCTCCATAATGTAACCATTTAAAAATGCACTTTTGACATCCATTTGATATAATGTAAAATTTTTATAACATGCAAATGCACACAACATTCTACTGGATTCTAATCTAGCAACCGGTGCAAAGGTTTCCTCATAATCAATACCTTCTTCTTGATTGTATCCTTGAGCAACAAGTCTAGCTTTGTTTCTATTATTGGTGCCATTTTCATCTACTTTATTTCTAAAAATCCATTTAGTGCCTATAATAGAATGATTTTTAGGTCTAGGGACTAATTCCAAACTTGATTTCTCTCAAATTGATTCAATTCTTCTTGCATAGCCAAAATCCAACTTTCGTCATTTTCGGCTTCTTTAAAAGTTTTTGGTTCAAATTGAGAGACAAATGCAAAATGATTACAAAAGTTTCTAAAAGAAGATCTAGTTCTCATACCTTGTGATGGTTCACCAATAATGAGATCTTTAGGGTGAGCTTTTGCATACCTCCATTCCTTTGGTAATTCTTGGGAAGAATCATTTACTTCCTCAAGCTTTTCTTGTTGAAGTTGTAATTCATCTTGGCTCTTTTCATCAAGCCTTGATTCCTTGATTTGCCTTTCTACCTCAACAAATATCATCTCTAAATTCTTTGAAGAAATCACATTAGTTTCATCAAATTCAACATGCATAGATTTCTTCAATAGTAAGAGTCTTTTTGTTAAAAACTCTATATGCCTTACTATGGTTGGAGTAGCCAACAAAAAATTCCAATATCGGCTTTTGCATCAAATTTTCCAAGGTTATCCTTGGTGTTTAAAATAAAACATTTACATCCAAAAACTTTAAAAAATCCAATTTTGGGTTTTCTTCCTTTCCAAAGTTCATAAGGAGTTTTCTTTATTAAAGCTCTAATATGGACTCTATTGATTATAAAGCATGCGGTATTAACGGCTTCGGTCCAAAAATATTTTGGCAAATTATTTTCAAGTAACATGGTCCTAGCCATTTCTTGGATAGTCCTATTTTTCCTCTCAACAACACCATTTTGTGGTGGAGTTCTAGGTGAGGAAAAATTATGTTCAAAACCATTTTCATCACAAAGATTTTCAAATGCAACATTGTCTACTTCACCACCATGATCACTCCTAATGGACACAATAGAATACCCTTTTTTATTTTGGACTCTTTTTGCAAATTTTGAAAAAGCTTGTATGGCCTCATTTTAGTTTTCAAGAATAATACCCAAGTGAATCTTGAATAATCATCCACAATAACAAAAACATAATACTTTCCACCAAGCTTTGAGTTCTTGATGGTCCAAATAAATCCAAATGAAGTAATTGTAGAGGTTTATTTGTTGAAATAAATTTCTTTTGTTTAAAAGAAGTTCTCACTTGTTTTCCAAATTGACAAGCATCACAAATCTTATCCTTTTCAAATTTTAATTTTGGAAGACCATCAACTAAATCATTTTTAGAAATTTTTGAAATTGTGTCCATGCTAGTATGACTTAATTTTCTATTCCATAATCAAGCATCATGATCAACAATGAAACCTTTTTCTACATGATCATTAACATCAATATCAATTGTATAAATATTACCACATCTATTACCAACAAATAATATCTTATTGTTACTAAAATCCTTAATCACACATCTATTAGGCTAAAAAACAACAAAATATCCTTATCACACAATCGACTAATGCTAATCAAATCATGTTTCAAACCATTAACAAGCAAAACATTTTTAATAATAGGTGAAGAAGGGTTACCAATATCACCATGTCCGATTACCCTTCCTTTGGCTTTTTCACCGAAGGTCACATATCCTCCTTTCTTCATGATTAATCTTGAGAACTTGGAGGCATCTCCGGTCATATGCCTTGAGCATCCACTATCTAAGTACCACTTGTGTTTGCCACTTTGTCTCTACAATCAACATTCAAGGAGTAACTTTTTGGTACCCAAAAGTTCTTGGGTCCTTGGGGGTTAGTTATGGTACTTTTTGGAACCCATATTTGTTTCAAATTAGGATTTCTCTTAATATAGCAAGAATGCACTTTGTGTCCTTTTCTTCCACAATAAGTACATGAATGATTAGGATTATTCCTAGAAGATGCATGAGCAAAATAATTTTTAAAATACTTTTGATTTTTATGAGTTTTATATCCTAACCCTCTTTTATCAAAAACACACCTTTGGTTTTGTAACATAGAATTCAAATTTTTTGTGTTTTTTGTAAAACTATCAACAATATTTCTTAAGTCATTATTTTCCTTTTTCAAAATAACATTTTCTTTCTCCAATTTATCAAAATCTTTTTGTTTTAAAATGTCATTTTCAGTTTTTAATAAATGTATTTGATTTTCCAAACTTTCAAAATCTTTTTGCTTTAAAATTTCATTTTCATTTTCTAAAGCTTCATTTATTTCCACCAACTTTCTAATTGAGATAACATGATTTTTGACTTCTTTTTGAAAGCATTGATTTTTGAATTTTGTTTATCAACTTGCACATGTAAATTTTGGAATGCTTCAAGTAATTCATCATATGAAAGTTTAGGATCATAGTTTAGAATACTTACCTCATCGTCACTTAAAGCCATGAAGCACATGTTTGCCACTTCGCAATCTTCTTCTTCGGTAGAGCTAGCTTCACTATTATCCCAATTTGTGGCTTTCATTGCTTTGGATTTCTTGTTTTGACTTTTGAAGTAAGGACAATCCATCTTTACATGTCCCGGTTTCTTGCACTCATAGCAAATGACTTGATCATTTTTCTTATCTTGCTTTGAGCTTTGCCCTTTGTACTCCCTTCTAGAGTTCTTCTTGAATCCTTGGTTTCTTCTAATCATCCTTTTTAGCTTTCTTGTGATGAATGCAAGATCTTCATCATCTCTTCATCGTTGGACTCATCATCTTCTTTTGTTGAAGATTTGAAAGCGATATTTTTCTTTTTCTTGAAATCTTCTTCGTTCTCCTTCAAGGTGATTTCATGAGTCATGAGAGAACCCATAAGTTCTTCTAATGGTAGTTTGGTGAGGTCCTTTGCTTCTTGAATTGCCGTCACCTTTGGCTCCCAAGATTTTGGTAGACACCTAAGAATCTTTCTCACCATTTCAACATTAGAATAAGATTTACCAAGAGATTTCAAACTATTAATAATATCCGTAAATCTAGTAAACATTTCAGAAATTGATTCATCCGATTTCATCTTAAAAAGCTCATAACTATGAACTAGCATACTAATTTTGGATTCTTTAACTTGACTAGTTCCTTCATGAGTTACTTCAAGTGTGTGCCATATTTCTTGTGCCGTAGAACAAGTAGATATTCTATTAAACTCATTTCTATCTAGAGCACAATACAACACATTCATAGCTTTAGCATTCAAACTCAATTTCTTTTTATCATCTTCACTAAACTCTTTAGGTTCTTTAAGCATGCATTCCCTATTTTCAATTTTGGTAGGAACAAAAGGTCCTTCCAAAACAATAGACCACAAATCATAATCAAAAGATTTCAAGAAAATACTCATTCTAGTTTTCCAATAAGAGTAATCACTTCCATTAAAAAATGGAGGTCTAGAGATAGAAAGTCCCTCAACATATGAAGTTGAATTAAAAGTTGCCATAGCTCAAAAATCGATTAAGATTTAAAAAAAAATTGAGCAACCTTGCTCTGATACCACTTGTTGACCCAGGTATGGCAACCCAAGAGGGGGGGTGAATTGGGTTTTTATTTATCAAAACGGATTTAGAAAACTTTTCTTGAAAGATCAAAATTAGTTCACTCTTTCTTTGAAAATAAAGGTGAAGAAGATGAAATTAGAATTTATCAAAGATGCAATCAAAAGAATAATAATGATGAACAATCACAAGTGCAAGTAAATGTAAAGAGGAAAGGGATAGAGAGAGTGCAAACTCAATTTACGTGGTTCGGCAAACCTTGCCTACGTCCACGGGCTCCTAGCTCCACGAGCTAAGCTTTCCACTAAGTTGTAGAAATCTTTACAACTTGCTTGATGAACAACCTCACCAAGACTTTTTCTTCCAACTCTTGATAACACCACACCAAGAGTTCTTCTTGATGAACAACCTCACCAAGGCAACTTCCTTCAACTCTTGATAACACCACACCAAGAGTTCTTCTTGATGAACAACCTCACCAAGGCAACTTCCTTCAACTCTTGATAACACCACACCAAGAGTTCTTCTTGATGAACAACCTCACCAAGGCAACTTCCTTCAACCCTTGATAACACCACACCAAGAGTTCTTCTTGATGAACAACCTCACCAAGGCAACTTCCTTCAACTCTTGATAACACACAACAAGAGTTCTCTCAAGGATAACTATTATCCTTTACAATAATATCTCACTCTCACCACAATACAAGAACAAAGATAATTTTTACAACAAAAGTATAACTCTCTTCAAAGAGTAGATAAATAATATAAAAGCTCTCTAGACTTGATATTTCTCTTGCTTTTTGCTTGATAAAATGCTTCTCTTGCACTTTTTGAATGCATGGGAGAATGGCTCCTTTTATAGGCAAATGAGATGAACTTAATCAAGTGAAGACACCATCTCCAAATTTTCTGCCCACCATAAAAACCGTAATCTTGTCTGCCATTTTTGTCAATGTTCCGTTTGAAATTTGAAAATCTGTAAAACATAAAAGATCTGCACATTTGAATAAGCTTTCCAACGCATCAAGAATCAAGTCATTTGGATATCTGTAGCTCAAGATATGGCCAAAACACCATTCGGTGCTCATGTGACTTGATTTTTCCTCCATGTGTCAGTCCACCGACTTGAATGATAATTCTGTCAGCCTTCTGTTTGAAATTTGAATTTCTTCAAAACATAAAAGATCTTCATATTTGAATAAGCTTTCCAAAACATTAAGATTCAAAGAATTTGGATATCTCTATCTTAAGATATGGCCAAAACACCATTCGGTGCTCATGTGAGTTGATTTTTCTTCTCTGTGTCAGTCCACCGAATTGCATGTCAATTATGTCGGCCTTCCATTTGAAATTTGAATTTCTTCAAAAAATATGAAATGTGCCCCATTAAGTCATCTTTCTAATGCCACAAGAATCAAGTCATTTTGATTTTTCTAGCTCAAGATATGTCCAAAAGAGTATTCGGTGCTCATGTCAGCTGCTTCCATTTGTCTTTCAAATTGCATGATGATTTGGACGATCTTGCACTTGAAATTTGAATTTCATTAAAACATATGAAATGTTATAAATTGAGTAAGCTTTCCAAAGGCTCAAGAATCACGTAATTTGGCATTTGTAGAGAAATATATGACCAATTGATTAAACATTGCTCATGTGTCACATTCCTTGATCAAACCTTGTTCTTAAACTTTGGTGCCTTTAACATGTAGTCTTCTCCTTAGCTTCAACACTTCATTTTAATAAGCCTTTTCTTGATTTGACAATTATTTCAATGATATTACTCTTGCACATAAATAAACATGTTAGTAAATCACAATTAATCAATGTGTATTGTTATCATCAAAATTATCATGTAGCCTTAGGGCTAACAAAGATAAATCTGAATATCGTGATCTCAAAGATGAAGATATTGATTAGAAAATTAGTGTTATTCTTGGTAGATGCAAAGACATTCCTTTGGATAATAGCAAGAATTAAAGCCATTGGAAAAAAGAAAAGTCCATTTCATTCCTTTAGAAGAAGTTGTTTGTATGTGTAAGTGGATTTGCACGACAACCCAGTTTGAAAGATACACTTCAAGATTCAAGAATGGAGAGGGTATGTATATTTTAGACACGCATATGCATCAAATATACGTGCATGATTATATCACATATACATGCATGATGCATGATTATATATATCAACGTTATTTTGAATAAAACCGACATAAATCTTGATATGATAGGAAAACTATATATGATAAAGTAGTTAATAATTAAATAATTAATATACAAGTAAAATAGGTTATATATATTACTGCAAGCTATATATATGTCGATTTTTGTTATCTTTGATTTGTCTGGAGTTCTTAAAAGTTGATGTTACGTAAGAAGATGAGCTCTTAGAATAATGCTTCTCGTCTCGAGTGCCATCCATGAAGAAGTACTTCTCATACCTCCTTTCATGTAGTTGGATTAAAATAGCACACAGAACATTATCACTTGTACGAAAATTGGCTTGAGTTTGAAGGGTAAATGCTTGTGACACTACTGACTCTACCCTCTTAATAACTCATGTTAATTTTACAGGGTCCATTTAAGAAGGAATCAATCATGTATGCTTGGACCAAGGAAGACAGGACCACGTTGATCTTAAAGAGAACCAAAATCAAACTGCTGATATATTTGTGAAGCCTCTGATTATAGACAGATTTCCGAAACTGAGAAGCAAGCTTAGTGTTACTTTAGGACGCATGTTCTTTAGGGAGGCTGAAAGGAATAATACTATGGAAATGGAACTTTCATTCCTGAGTTGAAAGTTGCCGCAGAATTTGAAGCTTAATGGACTGTTAAAGCGCTGTTGATATATTTGTAGCTTTTAGTAGACTGCTGAAGTTTTCAGTGATGCAAGAACGACTCATCTCAGTCAGCTGAGGTATTCTGTTCCAAGAGATGACGATCGAGTTCATTTTATTCTTTTCCAGAATAATCCTTGTTACAGTATTAAGTTGTACTGTTTTTGATATTTTCTTTAATGAAAGATCAAAGCAATTCATGTTCTTTTTTAGCCCTGTATTTTCATTGCTCTAGTCAAATGTTTATACATTTTTGCTCTCTGAGCAAAACCTTGTGATTAGTTGTCGGTAACTCAAAATCAAGATAGGCGGATTTGTGGTGAAACTCTCCCATGATGACTAAAGAAGTGTTGGTTGTGGCCGCTGCGTTGAGAAGCATTTTCATTTTTCTGTTTTTCATTTTTCGGACAACCGTGAGCGAAGCACTCTTACGCTGTATCCGCTTGCTTTCAATTCTTACACAACATCCTCACTGTCAGGTGACATCAGTCTCACCGCCATTAACGCTAGGCAAGACCTCCTTCTCTTGCTCTCTCTCTTTTACTTTTAAAATAATCTTCAATAATTTTCTGCAAGGACAAATGAATTGATGTCGTTTTGTTAAACCCTAGCCATCTATCTGTTTGTTTCGGCATGCGAATTTGAAAATTTTCCTGACAGAATCAGCTCCATGCATTTTGTTAGATAGGCTGAGTAACATGGGGAGTAACAAGTCATGGTCTGATCTTCCAAATGATATTATATCGTTAATCATTGGTCTCCTTCACTACTCTGATCAAATTCGTTTCCTGCAAGTATGTAAGAGCTGGAATGAATATGGTTTCGGGAATACATATAATTTGCCGGTGATGTTTGAGTTTTCTGAAGGGCAAAGTTATCTCTATGACCCATATCACTTGCAAAGATATTCCATTGAAAATCACAATATTTTTGCCGAAAATAATCTTCCTAAAAAAGGGATGGTTGTCTCAAAATAAGGTTGGATGCTATTGATCTCAAAATCTGGTCACCCTAATCCAGTCTTCTACAGTCCATTTGCTGTTACGACTATAAAACTTCCGGCATTGAATAGGGAGGTACAGCGCAAAATCAACGAGTGTAATAAGGCAGTTGCTACATTCACTGCAAGTCCAGCTTCCCCAGATTGTATGGTGTTTATAATATGCATGTTAACGGATGATGCTTATCATCGTCTTGGGTATGTTGAGCGTATTTTTATCAGCACATGGAGGCCTGGAGAGAGAACGTGGACCATGCAAACCTTTGGTAATTGCATATATGGAAATGTTACTGGTGTGGCCTATATGAAGGGAGCCTTATTTGCACTTTCTCTAAGGGTGTCTTTGTAGCCTTTCACACAAGTGAAACAAGAGAGTTCAAGCGGCGTGTAATTCTATTTCCACCAAGTCTAGAAGTGGGAAGTTGGTCAAGCAGTCTGGGAAAGCATTGTGGTTCAAATTATCACCTTATTGAGTGTGATGAGGAGCTTTTAATGGTGTATAATGAAGGGGACTCTAGGCTTATCTTTCGGTTTGATTTCAAAAAGAATTGGTGGTTGAAAGTTGAAAGCTTGGGTAACAAAACTTTGTTGATAGATCAAACTTCCGTATTAGTGCTTGAGGGATTTCCAACCAGTGTACCTCCACTTCCTGGAAATGGAATAGATTCATCTCGTTCTTATTTCCCCGGGAGCATTATCTGGGTTCAACCACATACATTGTCTAAATCCAAATTCGGATCCAAATCCAAGATCAGGTCCTTTTGAAGTTGGATCCTGTTTTGTTATAGTCTTATTTTCAGAAGCGAGATAAGTTTTTTTAAGAATAGTTTATCTCAAAATCATGCATCCTAAATGTCTTGACAAGAACTTAAAACTATCACATTTTATTACATCGTTATTCTATCCATTTGTTAATCATCAACTGAATATACATTATATCGGATTGAATTTGGGAAAAGTACTTTTACTCTTCTCTGTATCAAGAGGAGTTATGTTGTTATCAAGTCTCATTCTTTGTTTGGCCGCTCAGAAAAGGCTCATTCTTTTATCATTTTGAAACCCTGGAAAACTTCGAAAATTCAGTTCTTCGTTCTGTTTTGGTGCAGTCTAATATCTAAAATGGCTCCTTTTGCTGTTGGGTTCTTCATTTTGGTTTGCATCTCCTTGTTCATCAGGTAACCGCTTTAAGTTTGTGAAAAGATGTTTATGACTGCAAAGTCGAAAGATTTCGTTAGATGGGATCTTGGTATGCAAAAACATATTCACTGAAAATGTTCTTGAAATTGAGATTGGTAGCTTAAGCTGGGCTGAATATTGATTTTTGCAGCCTATCTGTTATTAAGAATGTAAATTTTCAGTTCTGGCTTTGTTCTTTGCTGCAGTAATTTGTGATATTTGGAAGTCTCATTGATAAAGTGTTAATTGTTCTCTTTTGATGGATTATATGCTTCAAGTTCATGACGCATTTCAGGTGAAAATAAATAAATAAATAAAATAAAAAATGCAAAGATTCAATGGAAGGAAAATATGATTATATTGTATAGAACTGAAATGGGGTAAGGAAATCAGAACCTTATTGAGACTCATATATAGAATTGGATATGACAACCTTAATCTTCTCTATTTGGGAGAATTATTAGTCAATTCAGGGAAGTAATTTGTTTTTTTTTTTTAAAGAAAAAAACGGTTTTGTTTCGAAATTTACCCTCTATGTGCATGTGGTAATCTGTGATCCTAAATGTTTGGAGCAATGTACTTCTGAATGATCTTACTCCTGCATATTTAAGTAGCATCTATGATATGTCATAGTTACCATATGGCATATATTTTGGTGTTTTCTTTCTTGAAACTCTGCTTTTATCAGTGTTCCCATGCTAGTAATCGTTTTGGAAATGGAAAATGCTGTTGCTCATTGGCGAGCTCTAATTGGGCCAACTGATACGCATAAGGCTAAAATTACTTATCCTCACAGGTTAGTTATGCTCTCACTTTGATCTTCTTTTTGCTTCATCCTCATATTTTTTACTGCAACATAAACTTTTACTTGGCCACTTCATTTCTAGAGTTTTTATTTTTTTTTAATTTTTTGTTTCAGACTTTTTCATTCGAGGTGGTTTGTGTTGGATCAATGACATGATTTCTTCTTGGTTATTTTCTTTTTAAATATCTCCAGCATCGGAGCAATGTGCGGGCTGGATTCGGAAAATAATTGCGTACATGGTTCGGACTCTCCTCAATCAGCCCAAAGAGAGATTTCGTTTTTCTTTAAAGAGATGTCCGCAGGTCAGTTTCCAAACCCTTTTCAGTTGATATGATAAAATACTGTGTGTATAATATGATCAGGGCTCTGGTGTACAAAAATGTAGGGATCAGAAGATCCATATTTGGAATCACAAAACTTAACATTCCAATGATGAGTTGTTATAAAACTCAATTTTTTGTCCAATGTGTGATCTTCATCGCAATGGAACAAAGCATTAGACCCTGTGATTTCGGACCATAACTATGCATTGAGAAGAAGTAATATTATCCATGACTTCAATTCTACTCGTATATCAGCAAGTAATTCTTTTTCTTTTCCCATATCTAGGCATTTTAGTTAGCTGAAAGATTTAATATGAGCATCATTGTTGCATTTGCTTTTGACAGATAAGGTAGTTACGACACATGACGAACTGTAATTTATTAGCACACACTGGAAGCATGCAGCTGATAACTTTTTGGTTTGCAAATGGGAAAAATCCAAATATCACCACTCCTTACTTTCAGCATTGAAATGAAAGCAGCAGCTCAAACTTGTCATTAACACTTGAACAATAGATGAGCAAGATACATTTATACAACACATTATGTGCTCTTATGCAATGTGCATATTTTTGTTATTTTCAACTAAAAATTGTGATACTATTTTTGAGATCGAATATTGGTGTCCAGAGTATGTTATCTTATACCTTGTGGTGAATCTAGACAAGAAAATATTCTAGGGGGCTGTATTTGCACGCTGTTCTCTGTGGGTTCGAGTTAGTGCAAGTTAAAGAAATAGGTGGCGGCTTGATTTGCACCATATTTCGCTGTCAAATGTGCTAATTCGCATGAATCTAAGAAACCATCGTTGATATTCTCATCACTTGACACCATTTACTGCTGTGCAAAGCATGTAATATTGTTGATATGTCATGCATCACTTAATCCTTTTTACTATGGGTTCGATCATGATTATAGAAGTAAGCTACATGCAGTCCACTAAATATGAATCTGTCAAAATTTAATATCGTTCAAACACACAAGGGGAGTGGCAAGTTGTCGGGGTTGATTTCTGCCAAAACAATGGGTCGTGCCGAAGCCCTTGAATTGGTAACATCTGGATTATGTTTATTTGTATTGTGTCCTAACGTACATGCATCTGTTCATGTATCTAGCAATATTTTTACATACACAGTAGATTTTTGCTATCAATACACAGCTTTTAATGTCTAGATTGCACTCGAAACTTAGCAACTTGCTAGATTTTTGATTTTACGGGATGTTAATCGGGCCTTATTTAAAGGCTTGGACTGCTTTAAGCATTACCCAAAAGGGAAATATGAGCAAATGTGGATACATTCTTGGACATTTATAGTTGTTAATATAAATTGTAATCTTTTCATAACGTGGGCAATGTCTCTTTATATCATGTTTTCCCTTTTATTATCCCATTAAGCTTTGATTTGCAAGCTTTTAAGTCTATTGTGACGCTACCTCTGTGCTTTAGTTTGGCACTTTGATAGAACGTATTACTCGTCAAAAGAGGGTAATAAATTGGTTAACTGTGAAATACCCAAATTTTCGGGTTGTCTTAAGTTTAGTCAATCTTCATTTTTTTTAAAGCTAAATTCAGTATAATTGGATAAATATATCCTTCTTTTCTACACACAAGTCTATTATCATGCAACCCATCTTGCTTATCGAGTAAGCTTTGTAACATCTCGCGCCGCATGTGATACTTTAGATTATGTATGGCACTTTATGATTCCTATAAACCTTCAAGAAGTGACCCACATATAGTCTCAAGAGATGGTCCTCATGCGTGCCCACGGCCGAACACCCCGACCCTCTTGTAGGATATTGGACTAGTTTGGAGTTGCAGTTATTGTACAGAAAATCACTTTTTTTTTTTTTTTGCCTGCTATGACAACAACCCATGGGTTATTTAGGGTTGCTTCTCAACCTGCTTTGAACAAATAAAAGCTGTTGCAGAAAAAATCTAGATTTATAAAAGACCCTACAAGCAGGGAGCCCCTTACTTTTGGGGACTTGCTTCTGCTTTTGACATAGATATGTCTAAAATGTCCTTATTAGAAAAATAAAATTACACAATTACCTTTATTTCTTTAATTTTTTAATTTTATACTTAACTAATAAGAAAATAATTATAAATAATTATTTGTGTTTTTAAAAAACTAAAACTTTAGCTGGAGGGGTTACTAGACATAAATCTAATAAATTAATATTAATATTTTTATAAATATTTTATATGTTAAATAAATGATAAGTTCAATTAAAATATATATTAAATAAATCTAACAAATATTAATAATTAATAAAATATAAATTCATATTTATTTAATATCTGTTCATTAGTATATTTTTATAAATTTTCAATTATTTTATATAAATATGTGTATTTTTTATTAAATATTAATTTTTAGTTGTTTTGCTTTTGATATTAAATTAAAAATCATATTTACACTTTAATTTAAGTTGTATGATCATATATTTTATAGAAAATAAAAATTAATTATACTTTTAAAAGATTATAAACATATTTATATAAAAAACAATTTATATAGAATTTGTTCTAAATATTTAAAAAAATTGATTATAAATTTAATAGCTAAATATTACAAGGAAATAATACGCATGTCCATTTTAGTTATTTACACATAATAAAAGCTACAGCAACAACAATCGCAAACACGTTTATTCTTCTTTTGAAAAGCAAAACATTAATCATCAAATATGCGTGGGTTTGATCCAAGTTTTAGGTTGTGCCCGATTTTTTTCTTTTCTTTTATTTAGTAAATTAACGACTTATCATCTACATTTTATATTAATAAGTGACATGTCAGCAGGGATGTCAATGGGTAAGGTAGGGTAGGGCATGACAATATCCATACCCTAGCCTTATTAAAAAATTCCCTAGCTACCCTACCCTTATTAAAAAATTGATACCCATATCCTACCTATACCCTTCAAGGGTCTTAAGTTTCATACCCATACCCTAGCCATTTATAAAATGGTACTCATGGAATCCGATCAAAAAATAATACTAATAATTTGATTGCATGAATAAAGTCTAAACATGACTCAAAACTCTAACTAAAAAAAAAAAATACTTAACTAACAAAAGCCTTCATGATCTTCTTCTTGCAATTTATACCCAAAACAATTAATAAAATAAATAAATAAACAAAAAGACCATAAAAAAAGGAACGCTAAAACCCTTCAAGATCTTCTTTTTTCAATCATCAATCATGATTTAGGCCCCAACTCGACAACTCCTATAACATCAAGTGATGAAATAATAATTAAATTTAGTATTAAATGTATTTTAAGTTATGTTAAAATGATATAGTTTTATACTTTAGGTATTAAAATTTTTATATTTTATTTAATTAATATTAATAATTTATTTATTATGGTATTTAAAGGGTATGGGTAGGATTTAGACTTATATCCTTCCCCTTTTTATACCCTTTAGGGTCTAATTTTTCATACCCTTACCTTACTCAAATCTATAAAAGTGATATCCATACCTCTCTATTAGAGTATAGGTACACGGGTATGTAAGAACATGAGTAAAACTGTCATCCCTACATGCCGGCTACTATAAGAATAGAAAAATAGTTGCATTGGAGCCAAGTGAAGTGTCCAAACATGAATATATAGTTGTCTCTTAAAAGCAATGGATAAATATGAACAGTTTTGAACATAAATCTCAACACAATTATATCTTGATTTGCAAGGTTTTGATTAGGAACCTTCACATACACAAGATGATAACTTGATGAAACATTTGCTTAATGTTAATGCAAAACAGTCACGTAAATAATTAAATTAATCAACTAAAGATCCCATAAAAGTCGAGCTAGCAAGTCAAAATCCATGATGGCCACCACCATCCTCCACATCATACAAATCTTTAGTTTATGTTGGCCAATGCTTATTACATTCCATAATTGGCAAGCCATGCAAAATAAGGTTCGTTTCTAAACCCTAGACCTCTAGTAGATGCGATAACCCACATGGGATTTGGCTCTTCTTTCTTGGTACTTGCCATTATGTATTCTTAATTTAACTCCTCTTTTCATTAATTTCATTTCTGAATCGATCTCACATGCATCTCGAGGAGCCGAGTTCTTTCTCTTTAATTTATTAAGCAAACTCTCTTTTAACAACTTATAATAGGTCTTGCCATGACGAGCTCGGTGACGATAGTTTTAAGATATTTCTTGTTTTTATTCATTTAATTAACTGTATGGTACTGCAAGATGTAGATTTTTCTTAGGTTCTCTTTCTTTAATTTATCATCGACCAGTAAAGAATGTACATAACCTAATAATCTATTATCTAAGTGACTAATTTCTTTCATAAAAGGTATGTTAGATTCATGATAATAAAAATAATTTATTAACTAAAAATAAATATTTAAAACTTACCTAGCATATTCTTTATTTTGTTAATGATGTTTTATTACATTCTTCTTCAGGATAGCGGATTTCTTACTTCTATTAAAAGTTATATTATGATAAGAAAGATATTCTTATATTACCTTCTTAATCTCCTAATGGGTTGTTCATTAATTTGGATGTTAGTACGACAACACCTTTGTGTATGTACCAATATAAACTTCGTTTCACTAAGACTTTTCTATTTTTTACTTCAGAATATTGTTTATTTATTGATATTATTCAAAATATATTTGATCGGTTTATTATGGTTAAATAGTTATCCTTGATCATTTGGCCATGATATATTATTAAAATTAATGATTAACGTTGGTTAACTACTTGTACTATATATGAAGCAACAAACATTCTATACAAGTAGTTGAACAATGTAGAAGGTTAGAAACCACATAATTATAAAATAAACTGACTAATTATGAAATGGCGGAAAATCCACCATGCATGGAGGCGTGAGCAGCTGATTCGGTCGGTTCATGGTGGTCCAAGACGCTAAGCTACATGCAATTCCATTTGCCAATCAAATGGCTTGGAGTAACCAAAACCACCTTTAATCATCGTTTTAATTCATCCCGTAAAGATAGATTAATAATTAATTGTAAAAATTAATATTAAATTACTCTCCTGCAATCTGAGTGTGACGAGAACACCTATCAGCGAAGTAAGCCTTGCTCATATAATCATGTTTAAGAAAGAGATGAGATTAGAAGAAATGGAGATCTTGAAAGTAGCTTGGCAGCTTAGCTTAATTTGCTCTCCATTGTTTGAGTTGTTATAATTAATTAATTAATTAATCAAGTTTAGTTATAGAAGATCTAGAAAGTCAACCCGACCCCTTTGGTACACGTGTTGGACCGACATGAGAAGCTGAAATCTCCTTTCTACTCTTCGCACGTAGCCAAATTAATGCCATAAAGTTGGGGCCAATAGAATTCTCGCAATGTTGAGATTCTTATAAAAAAAAAATACATAAATAATTATGAGGGTGACTTGCAATCATCTTTACCTTACAATAAAAACGAAGCACTTTAAGAATTACAATCCAATTAATACATGTAAGAGTTGCTCAAATGCAAAAATATAAGAAAAAGATTACAAAAGTAATAAGATAGAAGATTGTGTGACAAAACTCCAATAATCTATATCGTCCAAACGACTAATTTGAATTCTTTTGAAAGGAAGGTTACAAAAATGCTTTGGTAATTAACAAATAAACCTTAAAGTAAACATATATGAATTTCTCTTGAAGGTGAATGCAGAATCCCTATCCGGTAAATCATATAGAAGGGTACGTAAATCCAAATTAATGATCACGAATTTCACTTTCTGATCTTTGTACGATAATCTCAAAACTCTTTGTAGTCAATTTAAGATGCTAATAACCTAATATTGGCGTGTGGGGGATGATCTATAGTTTGCTAAATTTACTACATATTTGTCTTGCCAAGATAGATTTTTTTTGCCCATGAATGTTTCAACAAGATTTTAATTTTTCAATTAAGTAGATTAAAAGATTTCTAGCTTCCCAGCAGGGCTTCAGTATATATTTGACGGTGCTTCTAAATAAAGAGGCATGCACTTGACAATCTCTTGGGAGGAGGCCAAATCTTTCCAATTTTACTAACAAAGGAATCTCTAACTCATTTTTATCTCATACTTATGCTCTTAATCACTCATGTAAGCTCAAACCAATCTTGCAATTGAAATGAATACAATATTCAGAATAACTCATTCTTCTATATGGTTGAATAAAGATTGCTCTGATAATATATAATCAGTGAAGGGTGCCCTACACAAGTGGGACAGATGATAATATTCTAGACCTGATTTGGTTGGTTAAGACGACAATCCCACGGGAACTCGGGGTTCCTTCACTCTCCTTCTAGTCCAATAACATCAACCACTCCATCTCTATACATGTATGCATGCCCTATCGTCATTTGTCTTCTACTTTTTGTGTTTTTGCATTCTGCTAATTGGTGCTTGTTATTGGTTTGTGCCCTTTTCTCTAAATGATCAAAAAAGAACGTGTGATCAACGCTCCGACCGTAATGAATTCTACTTGTAACAAATCAAGAAGAAAAATTACAACCCTTTACATGGATATTAATTCTCTTTCACCCTATGCTTAAAGGTCAGTTGTTGGAGGTCTAGCTAAGACCTAATTAGCAAATACTTAGTTTATAAATATATGATAAGCACCTTCGTCAAATTCTTAACCAAACGCGTGATAGTAGCATCCTAGTACAAATTATGAGTCATATATCGTACAATCTATAGAGAAGAAGCTTGGAGAAATTGCATGAAAACTATGAAAATTTTCAAAGGAAAGTGAGTAGCACAAGGAGATTTTATATCACAAGTGGAGACTAAGTTGTCTTTGAACAATATATATGTATGGTTCCTCGTGTCACCTCTCTAACCATTCGATAAAACAAAATGTATAGAGATTGATTCTATAGCTTTTGTACTACTTGAAAACAACTTATCTTGAAGTCAGCATATTTGGATCTAACAAATTCCAGAAATCGCCCC
>SNVD02013433.1:0-79603 GCA_013180625.2 Boswellia sacra | reverse complement strand
AGCTCTAATATGTACTCTATTGATTATAAAGCATGCGGTATTAACGGCTTCGGCCCAAAAATATTTTGGCAAATTAGTTTCAAGCAACATGGTCCTAGCCATTTCTTGGATAGTCCTATTTTTCCTCTCAACAACACCATTTTGTTGGGGAGTTCTAGGTGCGGAAAAATTATGTTCAAAACCATTTTCACCACAAAGATTTTCAAACGCGACATTGTCTACTTCACCACCATGATCATTTCTAATGGATACAATAGAATGCCCTTTTTGATTTTGGACTCTTTTTGTAAATTTTGAAAAAGCTTGTATGGCCTCATTTTTAGTTTTCAAGAATAACAACCAAGTGAATCTTGAATAATCATCTACAATAACAAAAACATAATACTTTCCACCAAGGCTTTGAGTTCTTGATGGTCCAAATAAATCCAAATGAAGTAATTGTAGAGGTTTATTTGTTGAAATAAATTTCTTTGTTTAAAAGAAGTTCTCACTTGTTTTCCAAATTGACAAGCATCACAAATTTTATCCTTTTCAAAGTTTATTTTTGGAAGACCATCAACTAAATCATTTTTAGAAATTTTTGAAATTGTGTCCATGCTAGCATGACCTAACCTTCTATGCCATAACCAAGCATCATGATTAACAATGAAACAATTTTCTACATGATCATTAACATCAATATCAATTGTATAAATATTACCACATCTATACCAACAAATAATGTCTTATTGTTACTAACATCCTTAATCACACATCTATTAGGCTCAAAAGTAACAAAATATCCCTTATCACACAATTGACTAATGCTAATCAAATCATGTTTCAAACCATTAACAAGCAAAACATTTTTAATAATAGGTGAAGAAGGGTTACCAATATCACCATGTCCGATTACCCTTCCTTTGGCATTATCACCGAAGGTCACATATCTTCCTTTCTTCATGATTAATCTTGAGAACTTGAAGGCATCTCCGATCATATGCCTTAAGCATCCACTATCTAAGTACCACTTGTGTTTGCCACTCCTTTGTCTCTACAATCAACATTCAAAGAGTAACTTTTTGGTACCCCAAAAGTTCTTGGGTCCTTGGGGGTTAGTTTTGGTACTTTTTGGAACCCATATTTGTTTCAAATTAGGATTTCTCTTAATATAACAAGAATGCACTTTGTGTCCTTTTCTTCCACAATAAGTACATAAATGATTAGGATTATTTCTAGAAGATGCATGAACAAAATAGTTTTAAAATACTTTTGATTTTTATGAGTTTTATATCCTAAACCTCTTTTATCAAAAACACACATTTGGTTTTGTAACATAGAATTCAAATTTTTTGTGCTTTTTGTAAAACTATCAACAATATTTCTTAAGTCAGTATTTTCCTTTTTCAAAATAACATTTTCTTTCTCTAATTTATCAAAATCCTTTTGTTTTAAAATCTCATTTTCAGTTTTTAAAAAAATGCATTTGACTTTCCAAACTTTCAAAATCTTTTTGCTTTAAAATTTCATTTTCATTTTCTAAAGCTTCATTTATTTCCACCAACTCTTCTAATTGAGATAACATGATTTTTGACTTCTTTTCAAAAGCATTGATTTTTGAATTTTGTTTATCAACTTGCACATGTAAATTTTGAAATGCTTCAAGTAATTCATCATATGAAAGCTTAGGATCATGGTTTAGAATACTTATCTCATTTTCTCTTAAGCCATGAAGCACATGTTTGCCATTTTGCAATCTTCTTCTTCATTCTTCTTCAAGGTGATTTCATGAGTCATGAGAGAACCCATAAGTTCTTCTAATGGTAGTTTGGTGAGGTCTTTGCTTCTTGAATTGCCGTCACCTTTGGCTCCCAAGATTTTGGTAGACACCTAAGAATCTTTCTCACCATTTCAACATTAGAATAAGATTTACCGAGAGATTTCAAACTATTAATAATTTTCGTAAATCTAGTAAACATTTCAGAAATTGATTCATCCGATTTCATTTTAAAAAGCTCATAACTATGAACTAGCATACTAATTTGGATTCTTTAACTTGACTAGTTCCTTCATGAGTTACTTCAAGTGTGTGCCATATTTCTTGTGCCGTAGAACAAGTAGATATTCTATTAAACTCATTTCTATCTAAAGCACAATATAACACATTCATAGCTTTAGCATCCAAACTCAATTTCTTTTTGTCATCTTCACTAAACTCTTTAGGTTCTTTAAGCATGCTTTCTCCATTTTCAATTTTGGTAGGAACAAAAGGTCCTTCCAAAACAATAGACCATAAATCATAATCAAAAGATTTCAAGAAAATACTCATTCTAGTTTTCCAATAAGAGTAATCACTTCCATTAAAAAATGGAGGTCTAGAAAGAGAAAGCCCCTCAACATATGAAGTTGAATTAAAAGTTGCCATAGCTCAAAATCGGTTAAGATTTTAAAAAAAATGAGCAACCTTGCTCTGATACCACTTGTTGACCCAGGTATGGCAACCCAAGAGGGGGGGTGAATTGGGTTTTTATTTATAAAAACGAATTTAGAAAACTTTTCTTGAAATATCAAAATTATTTAACTCTTTCTTTGAGAATAAAGATGAAGAAGATGAAATAGAATGCAATCAAGAGAATGGCAATAAAGAACAATCACAAGTGCAAGTAAATATAAAGAGATAGGGAGAGAGTGCAAACTCAATTTACGTGGTTCGGCAAACCTTGCCTACGTCCACGGGCTCCTAGCTCCACGAGCTAAACTTTCAACTAAGTTGTAGAAATCTTTACAACTTGCTTGATGAACAACCTCACCAAGACTTTTTCTTTCAACTCTTGATAACACTATACCAAGAGTTCTTCTTGATGAACAACCTCACCAAGGCAACTTCCTTCAACCCTTGATAACACCACACCAAGAGTCTTCTTGATGAACAACCTCACCAAGGCAACTTTCCTCAACTCTTGATAACACCACACCAAGAGTTCTTCTTGATGAACAACCTCACCAAGGCAACTTTCTTCAACTCTTGATAACACACAACAGAGTTCGCTCAAGATATCTTTTATCCTTTAAAGAAGATCTCACTCCACCAATATAAGAACAAAGAAAAGTTTTTACAACAAAAGTACAAATCTCTTCAAAGAGTAGATAAAGAATATAAAAGCTCTATAAACTTGATATTTCTCTTGGCTTTTTTGCTTGATAAAATGCTTCTCTTGCACTTGTTGAATGCATGGGAGAATGGCTCCTTTATAGGCAAATGAGATGAACTTAATCAAGTGAAGACACCATCTCCAAATTTTCTGCCCACCATAAAAACTGTAATCCTGTCTGCCATTTTGTCAATGTTCCGTTTGAAATTTGAAAATCTGTAAAACATAAAAGATCTGCACATTTGAATAAGCTTTCCAAAGCATCAAGAACCAAGTTATTTGGATATCTGTAGCTCAAGATATGGCCAAAACACCATTCGGTGCTCAAGTGACTTGATTTTTCTTCCATGTGACTGTCCATTGACTTGAATGATAATTCTGTCAGCCTTCCATTTGAAATTTGAATTTCTTCAAAACATAAAAGATATTCATATTTGAATAATCTTTCCAAAACATTAAGAATCAAAGCAATTGGATATCTCATCTTAAGATATGGCCAAAAACACCATTCGGTGCTATGTGAGGTGATTTTTCTTCTTTGTGTCAGTCCACCGAATTGATGTCAATTATGTCGTCTTCTGTTTGAAATTTGAATTTTCAAAACATATGAAATGTTCCTCATTAAAGTCATCTTTCCAATGCCGCAAGAATCAAGTCATTTTGATTTTTCTAGCTCAAGATATGTCCAAAAGAGTATTCGGTGCTCATGTCAGCTGCTTCCATGTGTCTTTCACTTTGCATGATGATTTGGACGATCTTGCACTTAAAATTTGAATTTCTTTAAAACATATGAAATGTAATAAATTGAGTAAGTTTTCCAAAGGCTCAAGAATCACATTATTTGGACATTTGTAGAGAAATATATGACCAATTGATTGAACATTGCCCATGTGTTCATATGCCTTGAGTCAATCCTTGTTCTTAAAATTTGGTGCCTTTAACATGTAGTCTTCTCCTTAACTTCAACACTTCATTTTAATAAGCCTCATCTTGTTTTTACAATTATTTCAATAATCTTATTCTTACACATAAATAAGCATGTTAGTAAGTCTCAATGAATCAATGTGTATTGTTAGCATCAAAATTATCATGTAGCCTTAGGGCGTAACAGATAACTTCAATGATGTAATTGGATTACAATTCTATGTTAATTCACAAATTCATATCTTGTGGCAGAGAATGAACTCTTAACCAAGTGTCTCTCATTGATTTTTCACTCCATTTAACTTTGCTTTGTGTTATTCTTCATTTGCTTTCGTATTAAGTTTAGTTAATCAATCAACAAAACCCCCCCTGTTTAGTTTATTATTGCTGGAAAATAACAAATGCAATTAGAATCAATCCTCGTGGGAACGATATCTACTTATCACTTTATTACTTGTGCGACTAGTATACTTGCTAGTTCCAAACGCATCAAGTTTTTGGCGCCGTTGCCGGGGATTGATTTTCTAATCAATTTGTTATTCTGTTTTTACTACTGATTCTTGATTGTTATTTCCTGATTGTTTGTGTTTAGGCTTTTAGGTCCGAGGGAGAAGCGGATCAACGACTTAAGAGAATTAAGGAGTTTCTCCAATCCTCGAATTTAAGGCTAAATCGGTCAATTTCAACTACACCTCCAGAATTTGACCTTGCACGACCTACTTCCCTCCCATCTTCTTACAGTTCAATCAAATCTGAATCGGAAGCAATGGCGATGGAAAACGATCAGACTCTTAAGGAGTTAGCGGCTCCAATTATTGATCAACAAACGCTATGCATAAGCACCAATTCTGAGATAGATTTTGAACTTAAATCTGGACTGATTCATCTCTTGCCTATATTTCATGGTTTTGCAGGAGAGGATCCAAACAAACACCTCAAAGAATTTCATGTGGTATGCTCAAGTATGAAGCCAACCGGCGTTTCTGAAGAGCAAATTAAATTGAGAGCTTTCCCATTCTCATTAGCAGATTCAGCAAAAGATTGGCTATACTACCTACCACCAGGTACCATTACCACTTGGAATGAGATGAGTAAACTCTTTTTGGAGAAATACTTTCCAGCCTCGAAAGTTACCAATATTAGAAAAGATATTAGTGGCATTCGACAACACAATGGAGAATCACTTCATGAATATTGGGAGAGATTTAAGAGGTTATGTGCCAGCTGTCCAAACCACCAAATTAGTGATGGACTCCTAATTCAATATTTCTATGAGGGTCTCCTACCCATGGAAAGGGGTATCATTGATGCTGCTAGTGGTGGAGCACTAGTTAATAAAACACCGAACGTGGCAAGACGTTTGATTAGTGACATGGCAGCGAACTCCCAACAATTCAGCAGTCAAATTGAGCCACAACTACCAAAAAGAGTAAATGAGGTAAGTACTTCAAACATTGAACAACAACTTTGTGAACTTACCTCTCTTGTAAAAAAAAGGCTGTAGGACATATGCAGCAATCTTATGCATGTGGAGTATGTTCTGCCATGGACCATCCAACCGACATGTGTCCAACTTTGCAAGAAGGAGATACAGAACATGCCAATGCTATAGGTGGATTTCCAGGACAACCAAGGCAAAGGTATGACCCTTTCTCCAATACTTACAATGTTGGATGGAGAGATCACCCTAATTTAAGATATGGGAATCATCAACCAATTGCCCCAAATGCCATACCAATTCGACCACCAGGTTTCAATCAACCAAGGTGCAGCAACCATTTCAAGCACAACCACAACCAGCACCACAACCAGCTCCACAAAATTCAGGTATGTCTCTCCAGGATATTGTTAAAGCACTTGCCACTAACACAATGCAATTTCAACAGGAAACTAGGGCAAGTATCCAAAACTTGGAAAATCAAATGGGACAATTGGCCACTAGCATGAGCAAATTTGAGAGTCAAAGCTCAGAAAAATTACCTTCTCAGCCGGTGATCAATCCAAGAGAGAATGCTAGTGCTGTAACTTTGAGAAGTGGAAAGCAATTAGAGATTCCACCAAAGAAATCACAAACTGATGAAGGGGATGACACCACTTCCACCATGAATAAAACATCATCTCCTAAGGTAAATACTAAAACCCATATTCCTTCATATGTTACTCCTCCACCTTTTCCTAGCAGATTTGCAAAATCAAAGAAGGAGGAACAAGAGCAGGAAATCCTGGAAACTTTTCGCAAGATCGAGTTAAATATACCACTTCTGGATGCTATTAAGCAAGTGCCTCGTTATGCAAAATTTCTCAAAGAGTTATGCACCAACAAGAGGAAGTTGAAAGGAAATGAGAAGGTAAGTGTGGGGGAAAATGTTTCAGCTGTATTGCAAAGAAAAATTCCTCCGAAATGCAAAGATCCAGGGACGTTCACCATTCCATGCACCATTGGCAATACCAATTTTGAAAGAGCTATGTTAGATTTAGGAGCATCAATTAATGTCATGCCCTATTCTATTTATGCTTCCTTGAATCTTGGACCCCTTGCGGAAACTGGTTTTGTAATTCAACTTGCTGATCGTTCTAATGCATATCCCAAGGGAGTTGTGGAAGATGTGCTTGTGCAGGTGAATCAATTGGTTTTTCCAGCAGACTTCTATGTTCTGGAAATGGAGGATGAGATATCTCCCAATCCAACACCGATTCTTTTAGGGAGGCCATTCTTGAAAACTGTCCGAATCAAGATTGATGTTCATGATGGCACTCTCACCATGGAGTTTGATGGCGAGGTGATCCGTTTCAATATTTTTCAGGCAATGAGGTACCCTAGTGACTTGCATTCTGTTTTTGCAGTTGATGTTATTGATTCTTTGGCACAACAACTTTTTGAGTTAACTCGCAAGGATGGATTGGAAGTAGTCATTAGTGAGCACATAGGGGCAGAAAATTCCAGAGAATCGAGAAAGTTGATACAAGTGTCTAAAGAAGTGGAGGAAGCTGCGGCAAGCTTGGATGAGACTATAGCTATCACCACAAATAGGTATGATGTTTCGTACATTGAATTGCCTTTATCTAATGAGAAACTTCTACCTTCCGTGATGAAAACACCTGCCTTGGAGCTTAAGCCTCTTCCAGATCATTTGAAGCATGTATTCCTAGGAGAGAAAGATACTTTGACAGTCATAATAGCAAAGGGTCTTGCACCATTACAAGAAGAGAAACTCATCCGAGTGCTTCGAGATCACAAACAGCCATTGGGTGGACAATCGCTGACATCAAAGGTATTAGTCCAGCCATATGCGTGCACCGTATCTTATTAGAAGAAGGATCCAAGCCCACTCGAGAAGCACAGCGGAGGTTGAATCCTCCAATGATGGAAGTTGTCAAGAAAGAAATCCTAAAATTGTTAGATGTGGGTGTGATTTATCCAATTTCAGACAGCAAGTGGGTGAGTCCAGTCCAAGTTGTTCCGAAGAAATCTGGTGTTACAGTGGTTAAGAATGACAATAATGAGCTAGTTCCCACTCGTATCCAAACCGGCTGGCGAGTTTGTATTGATTATCGAAAGCTCAATTCAGCAACTTGCAAGGATCACTTTCCTTTGCCATTCATTGATCAAATGCTGGAGAGGTTAGCAGGTCATTCTCACTATTGTTTTCTTGATGGCTATTCAGGATATAATCAGATTGTCATTGCCCCTGAGGATCAAGAGAAAACTACATTCACATGCCCATTCGGTACATTTGCCTATCGACGCATGCCATTCGGTCTTTGCAATGCCCCTGCCACTTTCCAAAGGTGTATGGTAAGTATTTTCTCTGATTATGTTGAGAACATCATTGAGGTATTTATGGATGACTTTAGTGTTTTTGGTGATTCTTTTGATAAATGCCTTGACAACCTTACCCTTATACTTCAAAGATGTATAGAAACTAACCTTGTTCTGAATTGGGAGAAATGTCATTTTATGGTAGATCAGGGTATAGTTTTGGGACATGTTATTTCTGCAAAGGGTATAGAGGTGGATAAATCCAAGATAGATCTTATATGTTCCTTACCACCTCCCACAAGTGTGCGAGATATTCGTTCGTTTCTTGGTCATGCAGGTTTCTATCGTAGATTCATCAAAGATTTCTCGAAGATAGCACTGCCCCTATGCAGATTATTACAGAATGATGTGGCCTTTGAATTTGATGAGAAATGCAAAGAGGCATTTGAGAAACTGAAGGAACTCTTGACTTCGGCTCCAGTAATCCAATCTCCGAATTGGAATCATCCATTCGAGATCATGTGCGATGCAAGTGACTACGCTGTGGGTGCCGTTTTGGGTCAACGAATTGGCAAAATTCCACATGCCATTTACTACGCATCTCGAACTTTAAATGATGCTCAACTTAATTATTCTACCACTGAGAAAGAGCTGCTAGCGGTTATTTTTGCTTTAGAAAAGTTTCGATCTTATTTGATTGGTACTAAAGTAACCGTTTATTCTGATCATGCAGCTTTAAGGTACTTGCTCACAAAGAAAGATGCAAAACCAAGGCTTATCAGGTGGATACTCCTTTTACAGGAGTTTGACTTGGAGATCAAAGATAAGAAGGGAAGTGAAAACTTAGTTACAGACCATCTCAGTCGCATTGTCCATGATGAGGATGTACTGCCATTACAAGAAAGTTTTCCGGATGAACAATTGCTGTCTCTACATGTAGCAGTGCCTTGGTATGCAGATATTGTCAATTACTTAGTTACGAAGAAGCTACCACATGACTTGACTCGAGCTCAAAGAGACAAGATCAAGAACATTGCCAAGTACTACATATGGGATGATCCGTACTTATGGAAGCATTGTTCTGACCAAGTGATAAGAAGGTGCGTTTCTGAATCTGAATTTAATTCAATTTTAACCTTCTGTCATTCTTATGCATGTGGAGGTCACTTCGGACCAAAAAGAACAGCCCTCAAAGTTCTTGATTGTGGATTCTACTGGCCATCATTGTTCAAAGATGCATATCTCTTCTGCAAAGCTTGTGACCGTTGTCAAAGGACAGGTAATTTAAGTGCCAAAAATCAAATGCCACAAACCCCTATACTTGTTGTCGAGATTTTTGATGTGTGGGGTATTGATTTCATGGGTCCTTTTCCTTCATCTTTTGGTAATGTTTACATTATACTTGCTGTGGATTATGTTTCTAAATGGGTGGAAGCAAAAGCTACGAGAACTAATGATTCTAAAGTTGTTGTAGATTTTGTGAAATCTAACATTTTTGCGAGATTTGGAACACCAAGAGCCATGATTAGCGATAGAGGGACACACTTCTGCAACCGATCATTTGAAGCCTTGCTCAAGAAATACAACATCACTCACAAGGTGTCTACTGCATATCATCCACAAACTAGTGGTCAAGTTGAAGTTTCAAATCGAGAAGTCAAGTCCATTCTCGAGAAGACAGTGAATCCGAACCGAAAAGATTGGAGCCTACGATTGAATGATGCACTTTGGGCATACCGAACTGCTTACAAGACACCTATTAGTATGTCTCCGTATAGGTTAGTCTATGGTAAGCCATGTCACCTTCCAGTAGAGCTCGAACACAAAGCATGGTGGGCAGTAAAGCTTTGTAACATGGAGATGGATGCTGCTGGAGAACAAAGGAAGCTTCAACTACAAGAATTGGAAGAACTTAGAAATGATGCCTATGAGAATTCCAGAATTTACAAGGAGAGAACTAAGGCATTTCATGATAAAATGATCTCCAGGAAGAATTTTGAAGTGGGACAGAAAGTTCTTTTATTTCATTCTCGCCTCAAGTTATTTCCAGGTAAATTACGATCTCGATGGGTTGGACCTTTTGTTATTACTAATGTTTTTCCTCATGGTGCAGTGGAAATCAAGAGCTTAAAAACGGACAAAGTATTCAAGGTGAATGGGCACAGGTTGAAGCCTTACTATGAGAATTCAGTGATGCAGGACATCGATGAGGTACCTCTCTACGAGCCAACTTATCTTGATGGGTGAGGACAGATAACGTCAGGCTGAGGACGTTAAACCAAGCGCTTATTGGGAGGCAACCCAATGTTTTTGAAAAATAAAAAAAAGAAGAAAAGAAAAATAAAATGAGGTAATAATGATCGATTTTTGTGTCTCGAGGAGATTCCTTTCGTAGGCCATCAAATTGATCAGGTTTTATCTCTCTTTGCCATCTGTCTTATTTGTTTTTATATTTTTTTACTTGTTTTTGACTTTTGTTTGCTATTGTGTTGTTATCTCTTTTATGTGTCTTTAGTTTCGTTTCTGCTCTTTTCTTTTCCTTCCTTTTGTTTAATTTGATTATTCTGTACTTCGAACTCATTTGTGCAACAGCTTGAGGAAGCATCCAAACGGGAGCTGAAGCTATTGCCCGAAGGTTTGAAACGTGCATATCTTGGAGAAGAATAGACTCAATCGCATTATCGGTAATATCTCTCCTTTTCTTCTCTTCAATGGATGCTAATATCTTTCTGTCGAACCTTCGTAAATATTTCCCTTCACTTCCTCAAAATGCTGTGTTTAAAATTTATAAAGTACGGATGACTAGACTTTGGGCGTTGATGCTCCTAAATGTGCCTGCTGATATCCGATGGCTTATCGAAGCCAAGGTGAGATTGTCCGGTGAGCCGGACATTAATCTCGCAAAATACATGCCTGGTCTAGGAAAGAGCTACTACGCCAAGAGGCGAAGAGCGAAAAGGTTACAAGTATGTTATAAATGTGCTAGATGGAATTGTAACCAGACTTGTCGTTCATTAGGTTTTGCGTCCAGGAATAGAGAAGATAAACTTTCATTTATTAAGAATGGTTTGAGTAATGAGTCGCTGGATAATGTTTTGTTAACTCTCGAGTCACATTCTTGTGGACTTGTTCAGCGTGAATTGCTTAATCTATGGACACAATTTCGTGATGAATTGCAGTGTTATAGTCTAGGGAATCTGACTAAAAACGACCCTGTTTGCCAGTTTATAAGAAAACTGGATGGGAAGCAAATCCCCGACTCATAGAAGGCGTTTCAGCCGTTACTGGACGTAAAACCAGAGGAAGATGTGAGCCACAATCATAACTACTTGTATATTTGAATGTGTGTTGTTGTTGTCGAATTTTATTTCTTTCTTGTTTCGTTTGATCTGATTATCAATGTTGTTTTTTGTTGTTGTTGTTTGTTGATTTTGTTTGTTTTAATTTCAAGTTTTCTTTTTGACAAACCAGATGACTACCCCATGATATAAGCACACGTGGAAGACAAGTGTGGAGGTTTTGTCAACCTCCGCCGAAAGTATATCTTTACTTTTCATGCTTCACGTGGGAGACAAGTGTGGCGGTTTTGTCAAACCCCACCGAAAGTATATCTCTAATTGTCATGCTTCACGTGGGAGACAAGTGTGGCGGTTTTTTCAAACCCCACCGAAAGTTTATCTCCATTTTATGCACACGTGGGCGAGTAAGTGTGGAGGTTTTGTCAAACCCCACCGAAAGCATATCTATTTTTTCAAATCTGGGGCGATAAATCTGCATCGAGCAACCCCCACCGAAATTATGTCCCCATGTGTCAAATTTGAGAGTTTTACGTGTGTATATATCCATTCTCATATTTTCAAATGTCATTATTATAACCTGTCTTGCAATTGAAAAGCATAATATCTAACGTGTCTTACACAAGATTAGAGCACTTGTAGTAATGGAGAAAAAACCAATTCGGCGATTCCGCAATATATGCGTATTTTGCGGATCGCAATTTGGTAAAGATGGAGAGTTTACAACAGCAGCTCTTGATCTTGGGAGGACATTAGCTGCGAGGGGTATTCATTTAATTTATGGAGGGGGTAGTCTTGGGCTAATGGGGTGTGTGTCAACAGCTGCATCCCTAGGAGGGAGCAAAGTTCTCGGAATTATCCCTAAACCATTAGCTGTGCGAGATATCGTAGGCAACACAATCGGGGAAGAGTTACAAGTCTCTAGCATGCATGAGCGTATTGCACATATGATTGTTAAGTCCGATGCATTTATAGCTTTACCCGATGGTTATGGCACATTAGAGGAGATATTTCAAATCACCTCTTGGGCACAGCTAAACA
This sequence comes from Boswellia sacra, assembly GCA_013180625.2. Taxonomy (NCBI): domain Eukaryota; kingdom Viridiplantae; phylum Streptophyta; class Magnoliopsida; order Sapindales; family Burseraceae; genus Boswellia; species Boswellia sacra. The sequence goes on along the minus strand of SNVD02013433.1, from coordinate 67,451 downwards.
TCCATAAAAAACCCATTGGTTTGTTAAATGTCAATAACTTTTTTTGATGGTTTGTTGTCTTTTCTTGATCAAGCTGTAGAAAAAAATTTTATCTCACCATCAGCGAGGCAAATCCTTGTTACAGCTTCAACGGCAGGGGAGTTAATTGACAAACTACAAGAATTCGTCTATTCGCCTGATCCACCCACAGCTCGGATTGATTGGTTTGGAGAAGGCAATAAGAGGCGTAAACTGGATTTAACGCTCCATCTGTAATCTCTATCTGCTGGTTTGCTGGTTTGCTTTGTTTTCGTTTGCTTTCTTTTTATTGTGTTTATTTGAGTTTTTTTTATGTCATTTCTTTTTGAGTTTTTTTTCTTCAGATTGTTTCTTTCGTCCCAGGTAATATTTTCTAATCTTGATTTTTAGAGTGATGGCTTAAAAAGTTTAAGTCCTCTTGAAACGCATTCTGGATCTCTTTAATCCAGAACGGCTGAATAAGGAGGCTAACCTTTAAACTTTTTAGACCTATTCTAACTGACTTTTTTTTGTTTGCTGGTTTGTTGGACTTTGTTATTTTATGAGTAAGTTTGGTTTTATGTAATTTAGAGTTGTTTTGTGTTGTCTTTATTAGTTTCGATTCAAAAAGAGAAATTTGTGGAAAACAAATTGAGAATGGCAGAATATGGGGTTTCTTGAACCCTTGAAACGCATTCTCTCTGAATAAATCCGTAGTTTGTTTATTTCATGTTGTTTGAAGTGTCTTGTATCTTGTTTTGTTCTTTCATAATAAAGGTATATAGGCTGGAAAACTTAAGTCTGCGGGCTACTGGTCCTAAGGATTGTTGAAATATACAATCTTGACTCAGGTGTAACAACGCCACGTACCTCTTTTCTTGCATTTTGTGGGTCGATGATAAGATAATGAGTGAATTAAGAATAACTCTTGGAAAATGATAAATGATGCATGGATCTGTGTGCTTGAAATGTTTATTGGTTTTCGCTTTGCTTTTGATTCCTTGCGCAACATTGAGCACTGATCTATTATCACTGAGTTATTTGTTCACTTAGAGAAAGTTTATGTAATTTAAATGTTTCTTCAGATTTCAATGAATTCTAGAACTTGTTTGATGGTCAATCGAGGCGAAATCCTAGACTGTGCAACATTGGGGAAATGATTTAGGCCATCTTTGGACCGTTTGTGCCTTAATAGCCAACCTTGACTGAAATTGATCCCTAGTTACCCCTTTGAGCCTCTGTAAGCCTTTTTCTTTGTTAACTCACTAAAAGATTTCCTAACCTCAATTGAATTTGTTCCAAAAAGTTTATCCCTTACCTATGAGCATGTAAATCATTCGCAATTACATTTTGAGCTATGTTCTGGTTTTGGGAAGTTAGAGGAGGTTGGATTGTACCATGAGCAATGCAAGTGAGTTTTATTATGTTTGTTAAAAAAAAAAAGAAAAAAATCTGTACTTATCTTCCACGTACTTCAACATTGAGGACAATGTATTGTTTAAGTGTAGGGGAGTGGAATTGCAGTTAAAAAAAAAAAGAAAAAAAAGAAAAGAAAAAGAGTTCTATACCCTTGGGTGTTCTTGAAAAGAATGAAACAACAAAGTGTGGGGGTGTAGTTTCTTTTGTTTTCTACAAAAAAAAGAAAAAAAAAGAAAGAAAAAAAAAAGATTGAGTTTTCTAAATAAGTTTGGGGGAGTAACCTGGTGAATTAAAATAAAGTTGTGTTATAGGCTTGAGCTCTACATAGTCTTGAATGATTTATGTGTTTGTGGGTGATTTGAGCCAAATTATTATCCTTTATCATACCTTCACCCAAGCAAAACGTTACAAGCTTAATAAAGTCCTACTTGATCCTTGGTGTTGTGCATGTCTACATTAGTGGAGAGTGACTTGAAAAGCAGGCCTATGGAGTTCATTTATACACACATCTTCAATATTAAATATGATTCATTTTTTATGCATAAACTCATCCGGGTTACAAGTGATTAGGTGAGAATGGCTCTACACACACACACTTGAGGAATTGAAGTGAAGCGAAACTAATATTTGAGATAAAATTTTGATCAAGTGCATTATTTTGAAGTTTTCCTTGGGTTATAATTAAGTACAATCTTTGAGGCCTATTTGCAAGATAAAGCATTTGTGTGTTTTAATTTTTTCTTGATTCTGTTTCGGTTTAGTTTTGTTTAGTATCATTTTAGTTGCTCGAGGACTAGCAAAGTCTAAGTGTGGGGGAATTTGATAGGTGTCTATTTATGTATTACTTGTATATCAATTCGTCCATGTTTCTTTGCTATATTCCTTGGTATTTTTATGTTTTTATGTGGTTTTGATTTTTGTAGGAGTTTTGGAGCAACTTGCACAAAAATGGAGTAAAACCATTCATTTTCACCTCTGCTAGTTAGTGATCTTCTCGGATTTAATTGTATTGATATACAATGAACCCGACGACATGTTATATACCGTTGGAAAGCTCTCGAAGTCTATTTTCTAGAGAAATTCACGGTTTATAAATCCATTCAGTGTACCAAAAGTTCTAATCAAAACAATGTGAGATATATAGAAATATAATTCCACAAGTCACTGTAGCATGTATAATACGGGGGCACTGTAGCAAGTCACTGTAGCAGAGTATTTAAATACATTTTAGGGTTTTATTTTCATAACTTGAAGAGGGGAAAAAGACTTGGAGGCTGCAGCTCTGGAATTCTCTCATCTTTTGGAGTTCTTGAAGGAGAAAGAAAGCTTGGAAAGAGGAAAAACTACAAATCTAAGGAGATTTGCAAAGGATTTGCTAAGTTTCTTCCTTTCCCTTTCATTTTCTGGAATGTTTTTGTATTTTATTGTATTGACTACGTTTTTAAACATGCGTAACTGAATCTGAATTGGTTGAGGGTGATTTCAAAGCCCTTGATATGGTTTTGTGAGTTGATTGTGCAAGAAATTATTATCCAATTCTCTAATTGAAGTTGCTTGTATTCTCCCATATTTAATGCTTATGATTGCTTGCTGATTGTATTTGGAATGGCCAACTTAATATAATCTGTTGTTGTCTATTGCTAGATTAGAAATCTTGATCCGTAATTGTCATGAATTTTCAATCATTACTAGCAAAATTGTGATCAGAGATTGCAATTGGAAAATACAACCTAGGTTAAATAATCGGAACCTGTGTGATTATTGCTTAGATCAACCTATCTTTCTTATCATAATGCTTCCATTGAATTAAACTTAGAGAGCTTGTTCTAGGTTGTTTAATGGATAGAGATTAAATAAAGAGCTTGTTTTATTTAACAACAAAGTAAGGAAATATTGTGATAACAGAGCTTGTTGTTATCTACGGTTGATAACTTCAATGCTGTAATTGGATGACAATTCTAATTAATTCGCAAATTCATATCTTGTGGTAGAGAAGGATCCCTGAACCAGATTTCTCTCATTGATCTTTCATTCAAATTAACTTCTATTTTGTTATTCTTAATTTGCATTCTTATTTCATTTAGTTAATCATTCAACAAAACTCCCCCTGTTTAGTTTATTGTTGCTGGAAAATAACAAATTCAATTAGAATCAATCCTTGTGGGAACGATATCTACTTATCACTTTATTACTTGTGCGACTAGTATACTTGCTAGTTCCAAACGCATCAGCACATGAAAAATGAATGTTGGCATCTTAAAAAGAATGAAGAGGGAAACAACAAAGGAAAAGAATCTAAGTCGTCAGGATTCAGGGTTGTGTAGCAAATACTTCAGGAGATGACGATATCTTGTGCAGCGAGGCTACAACAATTACAGAAGGCAAAAAAAGGTTTGCTGATATATGGCTAATTGATTCAGGAATAACATGACATATGACTTCTAGAAGATATTGCTTCTATCAATATAAGCCTATCTCAGAAGGGTCTATGTATATGGGTGATGATCATGCCTTAAAAATCGCTGGTTTTGGAACTATCAAAGTAAAAATGTTTGATGGTACGATTTGTACTATCCAAGATGTACGACATGTGATTGGCTTGAAGAAGAATTTGCTATTGATGGGACAATTGGATGACCTCGGATGTGAGTTCCATACGAAAAATGGGACTATGAAGGTTGTCAGAGGCGTGCTTGTGGTGATGAAGGCAGAAAAGATTGCTGTTAACCTATACATGCTCCATGGAGAAACTATTCAGGAGGCAGAAACAGCTATTGCTAGTTCTGGAGAAGAATTGTTTATGATATGGCATCGAAGACTTGGCCATATGTCTAAAAGGGGTTTTAAGATTCTTTCTGATAGAAAACTGCTTCCTAGAATTAAAATTGTAAGTTTACCATTCTGTGAGCGTTGTATTATTAGTAAGCAAAATAGACTGAGTTTTAGCAGATTTATTGCCAGCAGTAAAAATTTTCTAGACTTGATTCATTCTGATCTTTGGGAATTACCAGTTACATCCCTAGGAGGAGCAAATTACTTTGTATTGTTTGAGGATGACTATTCTAGGAGATGTTGGATATATGTCATCAAGAAAAAGTCAGATGTATTTCCTATATTTAAAGCCTTCAAAGCACAAATGGAACTTGAATCCAGAAAAAGGATCAAGTGTTTGAGGACAGATAATGGAAAAGAATTCTGCAACAAGGAATTTGACGCATTTTGTAATCAAGAAGGTATAAAACGACAAAAGACAGTTGCTTACACACCACAATAAAATGAAGTGGCAGAGCGGATAAATAGGACTCTCGCAAAAAGAATGAGAGTATTACTAAGGACTGCGGGTCTACCCAAGTCATTTTGTGCAGAAGCAGCCACCATAGCCTGCTACTTGATAAATAGGTCTCTATCAACAACAATTGAGATGAAGACACCTATAGAGATGTGGATTGATAAGCCAACTGATTATTCCTCCCTTCATATTTTCGAATGTCCTGCTTATGTATTGTATCATGGCCAAGAAGGAACGAAGCTAGATCCAAAATCTAGGAAATGTATCTTATTGGGATATGCTGATGAAGTAAAGGGGTATTGCCTATGGGATCCTACTACCCATAAGGTTGTCATCAGCAGGGATGTTGTCTTTATAGAAGACATGTTTAAATATGAAGAAAGTGATAGCACAGAGAAAAATGTTGAGACTGTATCAATACAAGAAGAAACAGTTTCTTCTGAAGCAATACCAGAACACGATGATCAAGAACCAGTTGAGTCTGAAGCACCTGAAGTTCGTCGATCAACTCGAGAAAAAAGGGAACCTTCTTAGCACTCAGAATATGTGATAGCGAACCATGTTGCAAACTGTCTCCTAATAGAAGATGGGGAGTCTTCAACCTTTAAGGAGGCTATAAAAAGTTCTAATGCATCTTTATGGATGACAGCAATGCATGAAGAGATGGAAGCTTTAGACAAAAATAAGACATGGGAACTTGTGTCACTACCATATGGAAGAAAAGCCATTGGAAACAAATGGATCTACAAGATCAAACGTGATGGCAATGATCAAGTAGAGTGGTATCATGCTAGACTGGTGGTTAAAGGATATGCTCAGAAAGAAGGAGTTGATTTCAATGAGATATTCTCTCCTATGGTACGACTTACAACAATTCGAGCAGTATTGGCTATATGTGCTATATTTGACTTACATTTAGAGCAGTTAGATGTAAAAACTGTGTTTCTTCATAGAGAACTTGAAGAAGAAATTTATATGCTTCAATCGGAAGGTTTTATTAAAGAAGGAAAGGAGAACTTGATTTGTCTCAAGCTTATGCAATAAGCTTTTCTCTTCTTTCTCTCTTGTTATCTCCTCCATTCTAATTGTGAGAGAGATTGTAATATTTTTCTTCATAGTAAAATATTTTCAGTCTTATCCCGCGAAGGTTTCCTTCAAATTAAGGGTTTTACCACTTTAAATTTTTGTGCCTTTATTTTCTTTATTGCCTTTAATTTATTTATTGTCTTTATTTGAGCTGCGGTGGGAGTGCAAAATCTTCTAACATCATTTAACCAATCTGGAGGTAGTCGAATTGCTATTGAACTCCCTTCCATCTAATGAGTGAACCACTTTGGAATCTCACTTCCCGGATGTTGGATGTGAAATTGAGAACGATCTTGGTGGGATCCCTACAACATGAGATGATTATTTAGAAGAACATATATATATGTCAATTTCACTTCCAACTGTGCAACCAAAAGCCTTCGAAAATCATCTCATAAAAATATATACAAATTAATATTATTATAATCTTATTTTTATTGATCTTTAATTTGTGTGTGTGTGTGTCTATATATATAATCTATTTGCAGTGTTTATTATTAAAGGTTGAAATGTTATAGAAAAATACTTTTTGGTTAAAATATATTATTTTATCATTTAAAAATACGACATAAAAATTGGTATATAAATAGTTATGTAATTAAATAAACAATCATAATAATCTTTTAATTTAATTTAAATTGTACAGTTAAATAATTACCATTAAATTTATAATATAACATTAATACAAATTAATAAATTATCATATCTTAAAATAAAATTCATAAGCATCAAATTAATTTAGAGTTTTTTTTTTTTCAAACGGTTGTTTCACAAATGCTCTCAAATACAACCAAGAAAATTGAGTAGATAAATGATAAGTCTAATTTTCAGACATTATTTTCATCTTTTATCTTAAACTTAATGTTCACCTTTTTGTGTTTAATTGATGAATTTTGTTTAAGTTTGTATGAGTTGTACCTAAAGGAATTTCAGGATTGTAAACTCGATTAAATGAAGACAAAATTCTATAATGATGTATATCATGAGGAAGGATAATTTCGGATGGCTTGTGGGGGAAAATGAGCTAGACAAGAATATTAAAATATCCCATTTGCACTTTTGATGGAACACTTAGGAGCACTTTCCTTGGAGCGCTTCTCTTAAGAGAAGACAATCAAGCTAAGTGGATTGACCTTGGAGGTAACAAAATAATGATGCTGGTGGAATCCCTAAAAGCAATGAGTATGTTGGCTCTTTTGTTAGTGGAGAAAAGAATAACAAAAGTGGGAGAGTTCATTGAAGAAAGGGAGGATTTTAAAACTGGAAAAGAGGAAGAAATCGAGGAGAAGACATACTACTGGTGACTCAGACTTGGAGAGAATTTCTTGGAGAGAAAAGGCAAAAACCATAGCTATCATTTTCATTATCATCGAGGATTCAATTCTCCATAGTTAGTTTTTCTATCACTCTTTTTGTTTATGTTTAAGAACATGATGAGATTTGAACTTCTTTATAATATGAATTAATTTTCCTTTTCTAGGGTGAAGCTGAAACTGTATTTTGATATTCAATTTCTTTTACTTTTAGTTGATTGATGTTTATTCTAATAGTGTTGAGCAACTTAATTATATACTTAATGCCTTTGATTTTCTAGCCAACTACTACATGAATTGATATATGAATTAAAACTGAGAAGTGACATTCACATTATTTCCTAATTATGTTGCCATAAATCATATGAGATAGATATATAAATGTGATATGTGCAATCTTGTATGATTTTTTATGCTTAATAGGTATTAATAGTGGGTTAGATGAGACAGAGATGTGCGTTTAATCTATTTATATACATCATTATTACTTGAGAAAGAATAATAATCAAATTAATGAAATCGATTGATAATAATAGGAAGACCTATTGATTAATTTTGGTAAAATGGGATCCCTAGATATTTAATTATTAAATCATTCTCTTCGTAATTTTTGTAAGTGTTTGTAGTGTTAAATTTATTTTACTCAATTCTAATTAAATTTTACCAAAACCTAATTCTCTTCACAACCATTTAATTTAAATAGAGGTTAATATAATTTCAATTTAGTAACAACAGTTCTCGTGGGACAATACTTGTACTCTAAATTTATTACTTGTCTATGATATCGTATACTTATGATTTTTAAGCAACAATAAATGTTTCATTAAATTAAAAATACCTTTTTTCCGTCAAAAGATATTTGGTAATTTTTCTAATCCCACATAAATTATGTCATATGAAAAGATTTTTTATTTCTTATAGTAGTTTTTTGTACAATTAAGTATTTAATTATCTATTAATTCTATTTTTTTAGTTTGTCAGTTGAGCTAGAAATTAAGATGATTGAAATAAAATCTAATATCTAAAACTTTTAATTAATAATAAAGTGAACTTAGGAAGCAAGTACGAAAAGTATCTATATAAGAAATTAAGGTAAATACTACTAAATGTTCTTTGCCCGAAAATGGATATTTTATATGCTCCAGAACTAAGGATGACCAAATATCTCCAATAAGTGTAGTAAGTTACTTCCTCGAACCACTTTATTGTAGTCTCAGTTCCCGCAACTTCATGAATGTAAGATTGAGAGTAATTGTTGCAGAATGCCTGTTACATGATGTTATGATTATTTACACCTACAAAACACAGAAAATTCTCGCTCAAACTTTTCAGCCACAACACTTAAAATAAGGCCACCATGTACACCTAAAATACTTATTTCTACTTCCGTTTGTCTAAAAACCACAATTAATTAATTAGAGTTTTAACACTTAATTTTATCTTATGCGTTCACAGATGCTCTCATATAACAAACAATATGAAGTAAATAAATTTCTATTTTCATTTAAAACACAGTAAAAAATTGTCAAAACTTGTTGGATAATTTTTTTTAACGAAAAAATCACTTTTATCAATATTTGACATAACTGCTATCTCATGAAAGGATTTTTTTTTTGGGATTATTTCTTCAATCACAAAGATGATAGAAATAAAATTAAATATAATATATATATGGGTATTAGGATTTTGTATTTATTGGAATAAAAGTTGAATTGATTTTGAGAGATTTAGGAATTAGAGTTTTTTTTTTTAATTGATTAGTGATACTGAAGAAGTTGAAGAGGAATCAAAGAATTGAAGTAGGAAGGAAGCAAAACGAATAAAGCAGAGGGGAAGCAAAGGAATGAAGCAGAGATGATGAAGATTTAATAAAAAATAGAGTTTTGTTTTTTGTTTGATTAAAATTTATTAATTATATATAGGGGAAAAATGAATTTATTTTTATATTATAAATATATTTATATCATTATTAAAAAAATAATAAATAATTATTTTAATCTTTAAATTTTGATTTATTTATAATTATTTAATGATTAAATTAGAATATTTCATGATTTATTTTAAAAAGATAAGAGTAAACGCTAACAAAAAGTGATTGAGCACGTCATTTCACCTTAAGATAATGTTGGTCCACGACACTTCCCCATTAATCATCACATCAACCAAAAAAAATTTCTCAAACACCCTTATTTTATAGTGGGGCCGGTTATTTACAAATGTGAAATTTCATTACGTGTTCAAAGTAGGTTTGCAGGTGAAAATAATTAATTTATTTTAGAATTTTATATTTTTATTTTCAAAATTTAATAAAAATAAGTGGTTAGTTTTAAATATATAGTTAATATTAACTTAAATGTATTGGTGAATTACATTTTTAGAAAATATTTTTTGATTATGGAAACAAACACAATTTCATATTTAAATAATATTTTCTAAAAACGCAATATATCAATGCATTTAAGTTAATGTCGGCCGTCTTTTATTTATAAAATTTAAAAAATCAAAATCAATTACTTATTCTTACCTAATTTTAAAAACAAAAAAATAATACAAAACTAGACAGGTTTTATTGTAGTTTATCAAATCTCAGGGGTTTTAATAAAGTAACATGGTGACAGACTTGACTTGACTTGACTACTAGCAAAGCACTATATGAAAGAGTAAAGGAAACTTCGGTCTTACTCAGAATTGGCTGGATCTAAGTGGACAGAGGAAAGGACTCGGAACTTATAATTTTAGCAGCTGCTGCTTTGTTAAGGGAATCGTGAGAGTTTAGAAATTTCTCGGAAGCTTAGTGAGTACCACAACTTTCCTCGCGTTTCTGCATCATCATATTCATAGAAGTTGAGTGGGTCGTTTCTTGGAAACTTTCATAGTCATGAAAATTTTACAAATTAGAAATAGATATAAAGATAATAACATAAAAATTTATTAATATGAACCTTTTTTTTTTTTAATTTCCAAGCGATTTCACTTATTTGATAACGTGTCAAGAGTACTTGGAAAGATGAAAGCGTTCGTGTGTAAAGAAACCTTTATAGGCTGCTTGATTTCCACGATCATCTGAAAAATTAGAGATCCCTTTCTCAGATGCATTTGGGAATTGGATTCCTTAAAGGGTTTCTTGTAGTCAAAAAGCTAGTCGAGTCACAACCTGCGATGCCTCTTCGTTATTTAATTTTGCACAACTTGATTGAATTTTGTCATAGTTTATGAGAAAGCTACATGAACCATATCTTGATGTTTGATCATTATTAACTACTTTCATTTTAAAAAAATTGATAACAATTTAAGATTGATGACATTATTCTATCATTTTAAATTCCTTTCTTGTTTTCAGACTACTTTTTCTATTTCTTCGCAAACTTTAAACAAAGTGTTCTGTACAACAACTTGAGGATTGATGAGTTGCAATGCAAAGGAAATTTCAAAGAAATAGATGAAAAGAAAGCAAAAAAGTTGGTGAATGGTGGCGTATCTGAGAAGCTAGGGGCTAGTAAGGCAGAGTGACGGCAGCTGTCTCCAACTTTTTGACTCTCAAAAGTCTACTAATTCACTGCTTTCATACCAAAAAGGCTTCTAAATCAAGTCTCAAGAGACCATATAAATCGTTTAGAATATGTACTAGGTCTTTTGTTAAACATTATCAAGTTGAACTATTTTATTAGAAAATTAAGAGAAAACAAGTTACGGCACTTGGTGGAGATTTAAAAATTTTTTTGCTCTAATAAAGAAGATTTTGATGAGTCAATCAGCAAAGGTTCAATTCCCTCCTGTAGCTAATGTTAGATAGGGAGTGGGAAAAAAAGCCTCGGTGACTATATGTGATGGTCGATGTCTCAAGCAGACGTTGGGTATGTTTGTTTCCGTTTCTTTAAATAAAGTTTATTGAAATAGATCTTATTAGAATAGAGTTTATGAAAATATAGTTTTTAATTATAAAAAAATTTGATAATTGTTTGATTTGATAAATATATAAGTACTTTATCAGTATAAAATTACTAAAATTATTTTGTTAAGGAAAAGTAAGGCTAAGGCAAATCTTTTAAAATATAATAAAGGTACATTTAATATTTTATAACTTACAAAAATCAAAAAGTACTTTTCCTAAAATTTTTAATTTTGAGGTTTTTCTAAATTAAAAATGTAAAATAATTTTTATAATTATCTATAAACTTTTCTTAGATAGCAGTCAAATAACCTAAAAAATCTTAGTAGAGCTTTTAGCATTAATTTTTTTTTAATTATTAGTGAAGCTAAAATAAACACGCTCTTAATCATTATAAAAACTATGGAAATAGATTTAAATAATAAAGGAGTGCAATAGAAAACTATTCATTTTATTAAACATTCAGGATACGTTTCCAAACAAAAGGTTTTAAAATCAGCCCAAACTCAAAGAATTTAAAATGAAATTATAATATATATTGGCAAAGTTAGTAATACTACAAATATGAAAACAAAATTAAAATTAGACAAGTTTTTACCTGCTAAAGGGTTTATCTTTTTCTTATACAAGTCCAAGACTGATGCCGGGCTGTTGAATTGTGACAAATTAAGACAGGATCTTCAAGTTGATAAACAACTCAACCAATGGCTGGAACAAGGAAATGAAACTTAACAAACACTCTTTGGACTGGATAACAAGCTCACCACCAAAGAAAACATCAATGGGATACAGAGAATTCACCACCCAAAGATGTAAACTAAGGATACAGGGCTCAAACTAACTCACCACTCTATGGAATCCACCAAGAGATACAGAGTTAAGGAGAAATCAGTATAAATACTGAAAATCACTCAAATTCGAATTCCAAAATTCACTCCCTTGAACATACAGCTTTAGGACTTAAATAACTTGGAACAACCCTCCAAGTATAGGTAAAAGACAATAATCAAATGTATGCAACAATTACAGCTCAATTAATACATTGACTACTCAATTATTGACTAAGACTCATAAGTAAACACATTAGGTAACAAAAGCATAACCAACTAAGCTAGAAATTCAAATTCCTACTAACTAAGCAATAAAATTCAAATTCTAGAATAGACTTTAATGCACCATTAATCATGAACCAGCTGTGAAGAGATAATCATAAATTCCTGCATACAACTCTAAATGAGACATTGACAAATGTGTTAGAAAGTTGACTTCAAGATCTTTTATAGCCATAAATCTTGACATTTAATTCTCTGCACAGCAATACTAGTTCTTTTATGAAATTACCCCTTATTTTGGTTCATGTACACTCTTGATCATTAATAATTTATACCCCTTGATGATCTATCATGAATCCCATAGATAGTAACATCCTCTGTCAAAGACAAAAAGTTTAGGGCGCCTTACTAAATAAATGGATTTATCTTTAGAATTTGAGGGTTGTTCACATCTTATAAATATCTTCATCTTTTTCAAACTGTTGTACAGTTAGGCTCCTAACTGGTTGATTTTTGTTGCTAAAATTCTAATTTATTTTGTCCCTTTCGAGGAAATTTAGTTGCAAAGTGTGTGGGTTGCACAATTATAATACTAATTGTATCCTTCGTTTTTTATAAAGCGTCCATCTATTCTTAAAGTGTCTAGTGGTGGGTTCACGCTTGGAGATTTTTTGCTTTTTCTAATCTTGTATCTTTTCTTTTTACATAGTTTAGATTTTTTGTATTTATTATCTTTTCTAAAATATTTCTACTTTTGTATCATTTGATTTTTGCTCCATTATCTTGTAATGTTAGCTTACAAAAAGTCAAGATGGGCGGCCTATTTGAAGCCCCATGTGGGGTAACATTGTGAAGACAACCGTCTCCATCTCTATGCGGATCCATTACAAACATCGGTCACTTATTCCCAAAAACACTAAAAACGCATTTGTTTCGAACATCAGTCACTTATTCTTTTTCTATTGATTAAAAGAGTTTTTTTAATGTTAAAAATATTTTTAAAATTTTTTTGTATATTGTTAAGTTACATTAAAGAAGAACTTATAGGTGATAAAAAATCTCTTTTATGACTACTAGGAACAACATAAATTTAAGACTTTTCTAATAAGTTTTTTTTTAAGTTATGAAATATAAAAATATCTTTATTTAATTTTAAAGTTATCATATTTTTTCACTATAATAAATCTCTTTCTTAGTAATTTAATTGTAATAAGTACTTCTATATTTATCCTATCAAACAACTCATAACTTTTTAATAAAAGCTTTATTTGTAGGAGATCTGCCTCGATAAGATCTATTTTTTTAAGCTTTACTAGGCTTGGGCATTTACCCCGTCGAGTCCGAGGCTTCGACCGGACCTGGACAAACGGGGTGGGTTCGGAGTACTGTGAGGGGCTGGAACGGGGCTAGATAAGTCTGGGGCAGGTCCAGGGTCGAGTCTTGCATATAGACCCGCCCCGCCCAGCACAGGAAAGGGTGAAAATAAAAAAAATTTAAAATATAGGGACTTAAAGAAATAATAAGGGTTATTTTGTTAAGTTCTAATATATATGGGTTTCTAAAATATTTGACAACCCTTATATGTGGATATGTGAATGGACTAAAAAGAAATTTTTTAGGGGATAAAATTGTAAAAATTTAAATGTTATAGAGGTGTAATTGCAAAAATATAAATATGCAGGGTGGGGCGGGGCGGATCTGGTTCCGTTCAATTTTTTTTTGCCCCGCCCCGCAACGAGGCAACGGGGCGGGGCGGGGCAAAAAAAATTAGACGGGGCGGGGCTGGATACTTGCCGCCCCGTACTCGCCTCGCCCCGGTTCTAAGCCTAAGCTTTACTCGGAGAAACCACAATAAACAAACTCTAACAATTAAAATGATTTCTAGTGTTCCTATCACTAAAAGTAACCACTTCAAATGATCACAACCACTGGGCATTAGCTAGAAAAAAAATTTCTTAAACATCCCTATTTTATGGTAGGGTGGGTTATTTGCATATGTGAAATTCATTGGAGTTCAAAATAATTTTGTAAGTGTAAATAGCCTATTTATTTTGGAATCTTGTGTGTTTTTTTATTTAATTTGATAAGAATATGGTTGGTTTTGAATATATAGTTGATATTGACTTAAATGCATGGGTAAATTATATTTTTAAAAAAATATTTTTTTGAATATGAAAACAGCATTTGTTTCTCGATTCAAAAAAAAAAATTCACTATTTTCATATTCAAAAATATTTTCTAAAATCGTAATTTACTAATGGATTTGAGCTAATATCAACTGCATATGTTTTTAAATATTTTTAATTTTAAAAACAAAAATACATAATATAAAAGAAACACTTTATGGTATTTACTTCGTGAGTTTATGTATATATTTCAAAACTTGATAGGTTTTATCGTGGTTTATCAAATCGACCTCGGGGGGTTTAATAAAGTGACACAGTGATGGAATTGACTTGACTACATGCAAAAAGCACTTTATAAAACAGAAAAGGAAACTTGAGTATCTCCAGATCAAGCTTTCTTTACTTGCGCAGTTTGTCTTGCAGGAAAAGAAAAGAAAATCGAAGAAATGGCTTCGTCATCTTCGTCGTCTGATGCTGAGAAAGAAGTATTGCTGGATCGCAAGCTTACGGAATTGGCTCTCTGCGACGACTCAAAATTCGAAGCCTTGATTTGCAAGCTCCTTCCTCTCACTATCTCCTCCCTCTCCTCTCAGTCGAATTCCCTCCGCGCGAAGGCAATTTCTCAGATCCTCTCTTTCAATTGAAATGGAATTTTGACGCTTTGGGGATTATATAAGAAATTATGAACTTAGAAGCACTCTTAACTGAAAGCGGCACGGCACGTAACTTTGTCATGGAATTGAATGTTTTCCACTTAAAAAATTAATTTATATATATATATATATATATATATATATATATATATATATATGTTGGTTGGCTCTATACAGGTTCTTGAGATCTTGAGTCACGTAAACAAGAGAGTAAAACACCAGCCTGAGATTCATTTGCCCTTGGGAGAGTTATGGAAAATGTATACAGCACCTGATGCGGCTCCAATGGTTAAGAACTTCTGTGTTGTGTATATTGAGATGGCATTTGAACGTGCAGATGTGAAGGTCTGCTTCTGCGAACCAAATCATAGCTTGCTTGCTATGGGAGAATTTCTGTTGTTAATTGTTCCTTGTGTTATAGGAAAAGGAAGATATGGCTCCTGTGCTTGTGACAAACATTTCAAAGCTTCCTGCACAGCACCAAGAGATTATGCTAAGAATCGCCGTTAGAGTATGTTCCACTTCTGTAATTAATTTGTTAAATTTATGGGCATCTTATCCAGTTTAATTTATGAATGGATTCATCATTTGTTTTGGTACAAAGTTATGAAAACCACAGTTTAAAATTTTAAGATTTTAGATTTCAATTTTTTGTTTGTGTTTAAATCCAGTAGCACTAATAAATAAGAGGTAAATTACTAAATTGAAACAAAAAAGAAAAATTATCATTTTTCTATCCATAAGTATCATGTATTAACATAATCTAATACCAGTGTATCAAACATTATTAAGTATATATAGTCCAATCTCAATCCAACCATAGTCCAAATCTAGTCTAATCCATTCCTGGCTCTCAAAACCAGTCTTACAACACTCCAAATTTAATAAAAATTTAAATGAATAAACCATCTATGAATTAAAATACTAGTGAGGACAAATTAATGAAAAAAAACATAGTTTTAAGAAAATACAACATAACATTCCTTGTGAATCTCAATTTTTTTCCCCTTCATCTAATCTTATAGATCCCAATTTTAAACAATAAGATCTTCAACTTTCAAAATATTTCTACTAAATTAAAAGTTTAACAAATTAATTTAATTTGTCATATTTCAAATATATATATCTACATTTTTTCTTTTTTCTTTTCCTTCTCACTTATAAAGAATTTTTATATGTGAGAAATTTCTTCAATTGCTTCTTGCTTCCTATTAAAATATTGATAGATGATTTCAACTTAAGCTGCGAGATAAAAAATTTTGATGAACATAAAGAAAATCACATTCACTTTCACTCACTGAAGACGTTAAGCAAAATTTATGTATTTTTTTTAACAAAAATAATAATTTTATATTAATCTAATTATATTTTAGACTTAGATAGTTTTTCTTTTTCGATAAAATTATAATCCTTACCTGAATTGAGTATGAAAAGTAAACTTCCATAAATACCCCTATGTTTTTAATATCACAATTAATACAACATCTTAAAACAACATAAACTTAATTTAGTTAAATAATTTTGACTTTTATTAATAAATAAATAATCAATAAAATGAAATTCTGGAAGCTTCCCCGCTCGGAATCAGATTCGTCACTGGCCACCGTCTGCCACCGGAGTTGTCTCTCGTCTGGTCACACCTGTGGTACCAACATGATCGTCATCCAACGATCTACTCAACCGTCTGGTTATCATGGACAACGGCAAAGGGCCAAGAAAACTGTGGTTGCCTGTTATTTTTTTACAGTGTGGGGTGAAACTATGATTTTATGGCTGGAAATAGTAAGATGGTAGGATAGATCGTCTGAAGACGGTCAAACCGGTATCCGCTGTGTAACAGACGTGCGGTACTGCCGGCGGTAACCGATTTCCGGCGGGGTAGCCGTGACCAGATCAGGCGATGGTTACATATTTTCAAAATTTTTAAATATTTATTTTTTGAATAAATAATATATTTCATTTAAATGCATGCATTTAATTCATTATTATTATTATTATTATTATTACTGATATTACTAATAAATAAATAGATGCTTATTATTATTATTATTATTATTATTATTATTATTATTATTATTATTACTGCTACTGATAAATTTAATTTGGATGTGATCACCTTTTTCGATTGATAAATAAAATGTGTCCTAATTAATTATTAATTGTTAAAGTGTTAACATTAGCAGCAAATTAAACCCCTTCTCAATCTCAGGGATGTGTCTGTCAGAGTCACGGCTGTTTGTTTTTGTTGACTGTTGCTTGGTTACAGGTGATAGGTGAATGCCATGCGACCAGACTTGATGATGAGGTTGCTGCAAAGTATAGATTAGTAAGTGGGTCACAGGATAGGGAGCAATTTCTTGAATTTTGCCTCCATACAATAATGTACCAAATGCCATTGCAAAGGTCTGAGCTATGGCTACTTGTTATATATAAATGGTGTTTGGATATGTTTGTCATGCCAAAGTTCATTGGGAAATTCAATTTATTCATTCTTTGCAGTGGGGAATGCCCACCTGGGCTTTCAATTGCTCAAGCCAATCGTGTTACTGGGAAGCACCCATTAAAAAATGATGTGATTTTACCAATAAAGGTGAGCAAGTTGAAGATTATCTTAAAATTGATATCACTAAACTACAGCTTGACCTATATATATATATATATATTTTTTTTTTCTTTTTGCTCTTAAGTAGTTAGGGATCTTGAATGTCATTGAAGCAATGGAGCTGCGTCCTGAACTCGTTTATCCCTTATACTTGCTTGCTTCAGTTGATTGGTACGTATACTAATTTTCAGTCTTAATACTCGTAAAAAAGTTGCTTTTGTTTCTCATCACCATGTTAATCTTCTATTTGAGATGGGAAACTATGTTTTTTGTTTTTAATTTATTATTTTTGTGATTGTTGAACCTAGTCAAGAGCCTGTTGTTAAGAGAGGGGAAGAACTTCTGAAGAAGAATGCTTCTGGTGCAAATTTAGATGATCAGATGTTGATAAACAAACTGTTTTTACTATTTAATGGTATGGATGCAGGTTTATAATACTAATTTTCTTTTCAAGTATTGGATAAAATTTATTTTCAACTGTCAAACATCAAGTTGTTAATAACAATAAAGTATGTCTATTATTTTATTACACATGCATATTCTGCTTACCTATCTAAAGTTAGTTGTTGTGAGAATTGATAAGCAATAGAAAATTTTCAGAACTTTGAATAAAACAAAGTGGATGTTAAGTCCATGCTTTACCTTGTTGCCATTTCAAATAGAGGGATGTGATTACATAGAATCTTTGGGAAGGCTCTATTGAGTTTATCCCTTATGTGTATTCTGTTTTCATTTTCTTTTTTTGTCTAATTTATTATTATTAATTTTTTTAGTTGAAGGGTGGAGATTTTTTTTCCATGATACTATAACAGAGTGCCTTTTGTGATCTTCCTATTTTTTTAATCAGAAATATCCTCCGTGTTGTTTGAATTTTCCAGCAAAAGTTAATATTTATTTTCTCTTTGATAGTTTTACCTTCTCGTAATATTATTCATACATACATACATATATACATACATGTATATATTATCTCTACTGCTATATCTTGTAACTACTTAAACATTTGAGACCTTTTGATGCAAAGAGAAATAGGTTTGGCTTACTGGAAACAGTAGACTAGGGACTGATCCTAACGCTATTGGACCCAAGATTTCCTAAGGAGAAATCAAGGAAAAGCCTTATATTAGTAAATATTTAAGTAATCCAGAGAAAACAATTGAATATTATTGCTAGAAAATTGATTACATGGAGTGGATGATTTACCTTTTATAGCACCAACCTAAAACAATTTTCTATGACTTTTAATCTTCCTAGAGGCATTTGAAAGACCTGGTGCTTTCGTTGACTTCATTACTGTTGTTTCATACAAAAATACAAGTTTGATACTTGACTCTTTGACTGTTTATTTATTAATTAAAATTCTCTCGCAATGCTCTTTTACTGCCTACAAGACTCCTCCTCCCACCATGGAAGAAACTTGATCCCGAGTTTAGTGCTCTGATTTTGTCTTTAACTTCTTTTCTGATGTAGGGATATAGATCTTAAGCATTGAAGGTCAAATTATTTCCTGCATAGGCAATGACAACTTTATAAGCAGTATCCAATTTGTTGAAGATTTTAAAGTACCCAATCTTCCTTTTGCTTAGCTTCGAACAATAGCCTGCTGGAAATCTTCCTTCTGTACATAACTTGTTACCATGTCTCCTTGAAAGCTTTGGTGGCACATATGCTGGTGCATTCTCCTTATACTTGGCATTTGACTCCAGTCTTCTGCCTGATTCTTCATGTATCTTACCTTACCCGTCACATTTGCTCAATTTTCACCTTTTAGGTTTCTTTTCTCCATTTATGGTATCAAAACTAAATCATATAAACGCACAGGCTGTCTCCAATAAGTGATTTCAAAAGGTCTATTTTTGTGGACCCATTTTTATTTTGGTTGTGCAACTACTCTTTCCCATTGTTTTGGGTTTGTGCCAACCAAGCATCTCAAAAGATTTCCCAAGCTTCAATTAACAAGTTCAGTTTTCTTGTCTCTTTGGGAATGATGTGAGGTACTTCACTACAGCTAAATACCTGTTTCTTGCATAAAGTTCTAAAAATATGTCATAGGAATTGGAGACTTGACATGATTGATTTTAGAATTCTGTGCAAGTTCTTTGTTAGGAAGTCTGCCAATAGAGTATAGGGCAACATAAAATTAAACAACAAGAAAGATAAAGACACTAATTTTGAACGTGGTAAACCCCTCAATGTGAGGGACACTATCATGGGACAAGACTGATATAATATTTTACTATAAACACAAAAAATTACAAACTTTCTCTTAATAGAATGGAGGTAGGGTTGGCAATGGGGCGGGCCGAGTCCGGGGGAGTAGGTATCCAGTCTCGCCCCGCTCAAATATTTTTTGCTCCACCCCGTTGCCCTTGAAAGGGGTGGGCGGGACGGGGCAAAAAAAAAAAAAAAAAATTAAGCGGATCCAGCTCCGCCCCGCCCCGCCCCGCCCCGCCATGCCCTTGTAACATTACAATTTTTTTTTTCCTATTTTCATCATATAATATAAACATATCATATACAACTATAACCACTTTATAACAATCATAAAAGCAATATATCTATTCAAATTAAAATAATAATATGTACAACAATCAAAGTAACAACTAAAACCATCATTCCATTAGAAATCTAAGATTACCAAGTAAACAATAAGTCAATAACTAATACCAAGTTACCAACAAATTAAATCAACAAGTACATGACCACAGCAATAACAAACACTCTAAGTAAACATACTCATGATAATAAAGCATAACAATACCAATGTAGTAACAAGTAAACAATAAATAAAACTAAACCAACAAGTTGATGGCACATAAGATCAACTTCCTACATCTAACACTCCTATGAAACATCCTCACAAATATGTTACTGAACTTGAAATTAAAAAAAAAAATCAATAAAATAAACTTAATGTATTAGACAGGATATAATGATTAACTCATTTATGTAATGGAAGGGTAAATTAGGACTGATGTGTGGGGTTCATTGAGTAATCAATGATGATTTAAATTTCTTAATAGAGTTAAGTTATGAATGAGGGTTAATGAATTAGAAAATAGAGGTTGAATAAAACAATTCTTTAAAAAAAAAAAAAAACAAAAAAGAGCTGTAAACTGTCCAAGCAAGCCATGTTATCTTGTAGCCTTAAACAACCCAGGCCTTTCTTTTCATTCCCCATCAAATTTTGAGGCCTAGCACAGCTATCTTACCAGCAAGTTCCTGCCCAAATCTATCTAGCCTGTGGGGTAGTCAATTCCTTATATTTTTGTCTTAGTTATATTTTCTAACCCACCATAACTTATTATCATAGTTTAGTAATTTAATTTATCTCAAGTGATCAAAAAAGTAATTGACACAACTTAAGTAGTTTTTTTTATTTTTTATTTTCAGTTTCGTGTTCTGCATTTTGATGTGATCATGACAAAACAGATTCTATGTTAATTAAACTGAAACGTAAAAGAAAGCAAACAAATTTATGAAAGCAGTTTTATGAAACATAAACGAAAAAAATGAAAGGCAAGAGGGCTATTTAAGGGTGTGCTAGAAACAGAAACTGAACTGTGGAAACCAAAATTATATACCAAATGATCAAAGGAACACAAAACTTCAATGTCTTAACTCCCAACTTATGAATGACAAGAATCGTAATAGAGAAATGAATTTCTGTCTTATAGAAAATTATGTTACAGCCTTGGTTTATATACACAATTGTCTAGCTTAAAAATAGTAACAAACTCCTAAAAATATGAAACTTTCCAAAAAATTATGTACCTAAATCTAATCCCTAGAAATCAGGTAATTATAATCCCTAGAAATCAGGTAATTATAATTCCTAGAAATCAGGTAATTTTAATTCCTTGAAATCAGGTAATTATACAAGATTTTCTACACAATCTCTCCAACACTCCTCCTCAAGCTAGTGAATGGATATCTTCCATCCCAAGCTTGCTAATAATGTCTCGAAATACAGTGCTTGTCAGTCCCTTTGTGAGTACGTCTGCCAACTGATCCTTGGTTGAAACGAATGGAGTACATATCAGACCACTGTCTAGTTTCTCCTTGATAAAATGTCTATCAACTTCAATATGCTTTGTTCGATCATGTTGGACAGGGTTATGAGCAATACTGATGGTGATTTATTATCACAGTACAGCCTCATGGGTCCTTCCCATTTTATTCTTAAGTCATCTAAGATTATCTTTACCCAGAGTAACTCGCATATTCCCAACGCCATTAATCTAAACTCTGACTCTGCGCTCAACCTTGCTACCACGTTCTGCTTCTTACTTCTTCATGTTACTAGATTCCCACCTAGGATAGTACAGTAACCAGACGTTGATCTCCTGTCGACCAAAGATCCTGCGTAGTCTGCATCAGTATAAGCTTCTAACGTCATGCCTGTGCCTGTTCGTCGCTTGAACAAAATTCCTCTTCCGGGCTGCCTTTCAAGTATTGCAATATCCTGTTTACTGCTTTGAGGTGTGATTCTTTAGGATTGTGCATAAATTGGCTAACTGCGCTCACTGCAAATGCTATATCTGGTCTTGTGTGTGCCAGATATATCAACCTCCCAACAAGCCGCTGATAGGATCCTCTATCTACCACAGGATCTTCTAAAGCATCACATAATCCATGATTGAATTCGATCGGTGTCTCAATCGGTTTACAACCCATCTTCCCTGTTTCTTTCAACAAGTCGAGTACGTACTTTTGTTGGGAGATGAAAATTCCTTGCTTTGAATGCGCTACTTCAATGCCTAGGAAGTATTTTAATTTTCCTAGCTCTTTGATGTCAAAC
Organism: Boswellia sacra; assembly: GCA_013180625.2. Classification (NCBI taxonomy): domain Eukaryota; kingdom Viridiplantae; phylum Streptophyta; class Magnoliopsida; order Sapindales; family Burseraceae; genus Boswellia; species Boswellia sacra. The sequence goes on along the minus strand of SNVD02013433.1, from coordinate 45,224 downwards.
TCCTTCAAGAGACATTGCTTCAAATTGTTCATTTCTTCTACATCATTACCCGTTACGATGATATCATCTACATAAACTAACAATGTTGTGACTCTCCCGTAATCCGAGTGTCTCACAAATAAAGTATGGTCTCCTTGGCTTTGTTTGTATTCCAACGATATCATCACCTTAGCAAACCTCCCAAACCAAGCTCGTGGTGATTGTTTGAGCCCATAAGGGGCTTTCTTCAACTTGCACACCATTCCCTCTTTAGATTTAAAACCAGGGAAAACTTCCATGTAAATTTTCTCTTCTAGATCACCGTGGGGGAATGCATTTTTAACATCAAACAGTTGTAGAGTCCACTTGAAATTAGCAGCTAATGACAAAAGTATCCGTACTGTGTTCATTTTCGCAACAGGGGCAAATGTCTCAAGATAATCAATGGCATAGGTTTGAGTGTATCCTTTGGCCACCAATCTCGCCTTGTATCTTTCTACTGAGCCGTCAGTCTTGTATTTTATAGTGAAAACCCACCTACATCCGACCAGTTCCTTCCCTCTCGGCAATTCAACTAACTCCCATGTCTTGTTCCTCTCAAGAGCTTCCATCTCAGTTTTCATAGCATCCTCCCATTTCTTGTCTCCTAATGCCTCAGTTAGATTTCTCGGTGTGGGAATTGTATGGAGATTGGTTAGGAATGTTCTATGGTTTTGCGATAGATTTTGATAGGACATGAAAAAATACAGTGGATGTTTCGTGCAGGTTCTTGTTCTTTTTCTAAGTGCAATTGGTAGGTCTTCAGTACTCGGTTTTTTATGTTTGTCTGCTGGTTCAATTAGCTCAACACTTTGTATGACACTGTCAGTTGGTTTGGAAGTGGTTTCGGGAATTTGGGCAATAGCAACAATACATGTATCACTAATTTCTGGCAGCATCGAGTTCCATAACCATGACATCACCATGGAGTCTTGTTTGTCCCATGCCACAAATTTGGGATCGTCCTGCGAAGGACTTGTGCCCATTAAATGGCTCAATTTCCCTCTGCCCTTTAGGAAAGTGCGGACCAATTGTGACCACTTCAAGTAATTCTTCCCTTTCAATCGATATGCGGCTTGAATGTTTTGCAAGTCTCTGGTTGTAGCAGCGGTAGTATTCTCGAATGAAGGGGCACTCGTGACAGGGCTGGTGATTTTGGCAGAACTTCTGGGTGATTCCGACATGATTGATTGAATGAAAAAATAGATACAAACAGGGAAATATGAGAGAGAAAGCTAAGACGATTGAGAGGAGCAAAGAAGATGGAACTTGGTTGAGTATGGCCAGAGAAAAGAACAGAAAAATTTAGAGTCTATCAGGAAAGAGCCAATAGCTTTGATACCATGACAAGAATCGTAATAGAGAAATGAATTTCTGTCTTATAGAAAATTAGGTTACAGCCTTGGTTTATATCCACAATTGTCTAGCTTAAAAATAGTAACAAACTCCTAAAAATATGAAACTTTCCAAAAAATTCTGTACCTAAATCTAATCCCTAGAAATCAGGTAATTATAATTCCTCGAAATCAGGTAATTATAATTCCTAGAAATCAAGTAATTATAATTCCTAGAAATCAGGTAATTATACAAGATTTTCTACACAATCTTTCCAACAGGTAGTTATATGCAAACTTGAAAGAACAAACAAAGCAAAAGAAAACAAAATACAAAAATAAAAGATTACATATGCAGAAAGAAGAGGGGAGGGTGACATTCAAGTTTTTGACTTGAGAAAGTCTTGTTTAATACTTACACTACACATAGACGTCTGAATTATAAAGAGAAAGAAAACTACTTCTATTCTTCCCTAAGAAAATTTCTGCAAGCCTCACTGTCTTCTACTCTATTTTATTTCTCTATTAATTTTATATCCTTTTGTATCTAATTCTTTACCAATTATATTCACCCGTGACTTCAAGTATAATATAATAATTAAATTTTAATCTAAAATTCTATATGCTTATCTTAGTATTTTTAACGTATTCATGTTTTTGATATATCTATACATATATTATATATAGTATACAAAAGCGAGCTTCAGAATTAAAAAGTTATAGATCAAAACAAATAAATACTTTCTATATTTGTGTGAAAATTGTTTTAAATTATTTCAACCAAATGTGTATTTTTTTTGAATCTTTTGTATTCTTTTTTTTCGAAAATTGAAATTGAAAATTAATTTAATTCTCTATGAACAACTAATAATTTCAAATTTGGCGACTCACAGTAATATGATAATAATAAAATAATAAATATTTAAATGCAGCAACGAACAAACATTTCAAGCACGAAATTGAAATGAAATGATACAACCATTATTCAGTTTGGAATTGACATCTAAAAGCATAGCATGATCGAGTTGAAATGAAAGAGCATTCAACCAAGCTAAGCTTGGATCTAATCAAACAACAGGACAATAATAAGAGAGAGTGCCACAGGAGAGAGGACCGACATGAGCCAGTTGTGAGAGAAGAGGCTGGAGCCGTGGAGGTAAGCTGGCCGCGACTGAGATGGCACAGAGAGTGGCAACGCAACCGTGGAGTGGAGGCGACTTAGGCAAGACGCAAGAGCTGATGACCGTGGAGTTGAGGACGGCCTAGCGAGGGTGATGGTGGAATGGAGGTAAGCCAGAGAGCTTAGTGATGGAGCAGAATCGGAGGTGCCAGTGGAGATGGGTTAGACTTTAGGTCTAGCTGTCATAGGAAATAAGGTCTGGATGTAGAATATTTTTCTTTATATACTTTACTAAAATTTTAAGGATATCCTATATATTAAAACATTTCAAAATTGCCCCTAAGAAGTACTATAAGTCCATATATTATGTATATTTTCATGTACATCCTAATGTTGTGCGGGGCAGGGCGGGTTAAACGGGGCTAGGGGCTAAACCTGGCCTGGATAGGGCAGCATACTTTAAAACTCAAACCTGCCCCTAATCTCAAAAAATACGGGTCAATACCCGCCCTTAAAATACGGGTTATAGTGGGGCCCTGGACCTGACGGGTAATTTTGCCATCCCTAACAAACGCTTCTCATCTTTGGCCTGAAGACCCTATCTAATCACACATATGGCTTATCTTCCACAAACTGTTTACACAAGCCTCTACCATAGAGGGCAACTAAACACACAGTTGTTTCCTTTCAAATATAAAACAATATGTAACATATATTTATCTTGCTGCATTAAATACAATTACTTCAAATAGAGGCAAACAAGGGAATGGTTGAATCTAGGATATTGGTCAGCACCTAGGTTATACACCCAAGTGCATCTATTACTTTGCTACTTCCTCCAGATATGTTTTTATAATAAATCTGAACTGTTACTAGTAAGAAACTCAGTGTGCCTCTTCTTGTTTACGAACTTTTATCGTTCACAAGTCTGTGTATTTGCTTTTTATTTTTCAAATACATTGATCATTAACTTTTTTTTATTTTTTATTTTTTACATATATATATATATATATTATTAATCTGCTACACTAATCATCTTTGAGACACTTCATGCAGGTACTTCCTCAACTGAAAATATAGCTCCTGAATTGAAAGTCAGTCCTGGAAATGCTGTTCTTAAGGTTAAATTGATGTCCATTTTCTGCCGGTCTATTACAGCCGCAAACAGTTTCCCAGCAACTTTGCAGTGTATATTTGGCTGCATATATGGTATGCAGAATCTCTAGTCCATTATGGTACATGTTCTTTTGGTTGCAAACTTCTATTACGCCTGTCAGAACTGCTGCTGTTTCAAGTGGAAGCAAATAGGTTGTTGGTAGTGATTAGTAGTGTAGTCGTGAGTGAAATTGTTTCCAAATATAATGAAGTACATAACACTTACCTGAGGTTTGGACTAATCACAGACAGATGTTCTTCTGTTTGAATAAATTAACTAAAAACATTCTCAGGGGTAGCTGCAATCTGTTAGTATGTTATTGGAAAACAATAAAAGAGCAAATACAAATTCAAAACAAATTAACAGTGGAGAATGAGATCGATACGGTGATTTTACCCACTAAAATGTTCTAATAAATCTATTTTCAAGGATAACTTTGTTAATTTATATAAATTAAAGAAAGAACTAATTTTTTCTAAGTTCTAGAGTCTTCGAAATCCTTAATTACCCCACCACTAGCATTCCATGGAGACCATTTTCTTGTCACGTTGCCATAAGTGCTACCATCGATTGTTTTCACTTTCTATTGTTTCATCATTAGGCACAACAAAGATAATTTGTTGTATTATATGGGGCTGGTTTTGCATATGTATTTTTTTCCAGTGGGCTTCAATTATTCTTCTCTACTTTGTTGTTTACAATATGATATGGAGCTTCAACTCGAATATTTCAAGAACGTGTATGCAGATAGTCAAGTATCTTTTGCGGAGACATGGGGAATTTATTTTATGAAGTATATTAACTCTGTACTGATAATTTACTTGTACTTGCTTGCATCTGAGAAAATATCCTTAGCAGGTTGTTTATGTTCATCTGACATTCAAAATAGTGATGAGGAGAAAAACTTCTTTCTGCTTAGTAAACATGTAGATGGTTTTAGTGGTGAAATATACTCTTTCTGATATGTTTTTCTTTTCTCCATACTGTATTGTAATATCATTCCAAGATTATGATATGGGTTCCCTATGCTTAATCTCTTTCCTTGCCTGTTGAATTTCTGAAATCTAAAAGGAAGTGGTACAACCTTAAGGCCGACAACCTCAAGCCTGAAGCACCTGGGAATGGAATTCACTGTTTGGGTTTTCAAACACGTAAGGACCTTATGTTTTGGATTTGTAATTTATTTGTTTGCAATGTGATTTCTATTGGAAAGGTGATGGTGGCAGGCATATATATATATATAGACACAGACACACACAGAGACAATTTTTCTCTAATCAGGACTCCGTAAATTGTCCTATGTCCGGAGTAATTTCCATGGCCGTCATATACCTTCCCATTGCATCAGACGGCGTTAATGGTTTCTATTTTTTATTATTTTACTAATAGTAAAGGCTTCTTCTGTTAGGCATTTAATGTTTCTCTGGCTTCACTGACTTGCTACGCATTAAATGCTTCTATGGCTTCTCTTTCTTCCCCCATAGATCAATCACGTCTAGTTTCCATCAATCTGAAAATCTAGCCATTTTCTTCTACTTCTCTCACCTACAGATCACTCTCGTCCCTCACAAATCAATGGCTTATGAATCACTCTCTACCCTCACAAATCAAATGGCTTCTCATTTTCAATTAATTCTTAAAAGCTGTTAACTTTTTGTGGTTCTCTCACCTCGAATTGCTCTTATGTTGCTCAGACATTTTTCCTGATTTTATTTGTTGGTTTTTCTTTCCATCTCTTATCTGTTGGTTCCCAAATTTTCTACGAGATGTTATCTGGATATGTTTTAAGACCACTGTCATGTTTGGGAACAAAGATGGTTACATTAATTGATGTAAAGGAAAGAATTTTTTTTTTCAATCTTTGAAGATGCAACTAAGATGTTAAGCTTATTGAGAAGCTAACTTAATAGCTATTGATATTTTTCTTCTTTGTATCTCTGGTTTCAACCAATTGGAAACCTTAATGCTTTAAGATCTATAAAGATCTCCATATGAGAGTTTACCGATCAAATACTAGTAAAAGTTATAGGTGTTGGTCATAACTCATATGAAACTAAATGAATAAAATTTATTAGAAGATCCAAGAAGAAGATGGTATGGAACCCAAGGGAGGAGAGACAAAAACAGAAGAGATGAAAGAGAAAATAAAGAATGATGTGAAAGAAGATAAAAAAATATTATATCAACAATTTTCTTGTTTTCCTATAAAATATATGCCATATGTTTCCAAAATAATAATAAATAAAAAATAGAAACCATTAACGTTGTTTGATGAAATGGGAAGGTATTTGACGGCTATGGAAGTTGGTACGGACATAAGACAATTTACGGGAGTTCGGATTGGAGATATATATATATATATATATATATATATATATATATATATATATATATATATAAAACATATTTTTGGATAGTTGATCACTTGAAGGTGGTTACCACATCATTATTGGACAAGTTCATTGGTGGTTTGCATGTTGAATTTTTTATTTGCTATGTATGGCCAAAAATTTGTATGGCCCAAACCTTTTTTTTATTTTATTTGAAGGTGGCTTGCCTTGGCAATTAAAATTTTTGTGGCACATTGTGTTTGTGAACTGCTAATTTCAAGTGATCTTCCATTTGCAATTTCAGTTCCTTTCTCTTTTATGGTGCCTGTCTGTTGTGGATTTCAGTAGCCTTTTTTTTTTCGTAGCTTTTCTCAATGGGCTATGCAGCCCATACAATATAGACTTTTTGGTGATCCTTTTGTTGGATTTCCTTGTTGAGAGTTTGGTCGTGTTTTGTATCTTCTCTTTTCTTTTCATTTTAGAGCATCTTTGTTTCTTCTCCCAAAAAAAAAAAAAAAAAAAGAAATTAATATCTACTTTTTTCCCTAATTATTCTTCTCTTGAGCCATCCTACTTGAATTACCAAAAGGTTTTTCACCTTAAATTGAGTGGGATATGATCTGAAAAGTTAGCATGGTACTAATATCTAACTTATTGTGTGTTTTCAAATTTCAGCTGCATGTCAACATTTTGTCAATGTCAAGAAAATTTCAGTTGATATTTAATGTTTGAATATGACAAATTTTTTTTTCTTAACAATTTCTGACTTGTGTTCTATTTAGGCAAACCTTAATCAACTAAAGCTTATGGGTCCTGTTATACTGCATGGGATTACAAAATTACTTGATGGTTTTTTGTTTCCGGGATCAGGTTTGCAGTGGAAATGGAGCTCTTTAAGCTTCTTCAGTACATTTTTTGAATTCTTATTATTATTGGGATCATGTGACAACCTTTCCCCTAAGGTTAGGCTTAATATCAAGCATAAAGTGACTTTGGCGTTTATATCATTGCGCTCCTGGAAGTTATAGTTTTTTTCCCTAATTGAAAAAGACATTTTTACCCTTAATTTGTATTGTCCCTTTCTTCCTCTTCGTGGGCTCTTAGTTGTGGTAATGTTGTGTCATTAGAATAGCAAATGGCAATGGCAATGACGAAAGCAGCTAGATCTTCTTCAGGTGGGACTGTTTATTACTAGATTGGTAGATGGAACTAGCTGCTTGAGGGTTATATATATGGTTTAAATGTTGTTAATATGAACTCCCTGTTTTACCCTCATCTGTTAGTCTAGAAGTGGACGGAATCTATTAATTGAACTTGGATGATAAAAAACTGTAACTTCAAGATGCAGTGCTATAAATGCCAAAATTGCTTTCTATTAAATGTTTAAGGTTAATCACGGGGGTAGTTTGTGATATTATCCCTAATATTATTTTTAAGTTTTAGATTGACTTAGTTTTGATATCTATCCAGATGCTATTGGTAGGGAGTCTAAGAGTTTCTGTTTTCAAGCGATTGGTTTACTTGCACAACGCCTACCTCAACTTTTCAGGTCTCTTAGCGTTTTTATTTTTTTTTAATACTGAGAAATCCTTCGACCTTTTCTTGTTTACTGAATTCTAACTAAGGTTACTTTCGCCATGAGAAGCTTGATATGTATGATATATATTTTTCAAGTTGGCGGCTTCAAAGGGTTTTGAACCATTGTTCTCAATGATGGGATCAAGAGCTTTTAACTTTATCCTTGTTTTTGTGCTGCTTCTATCCTCTTTCCTCAAATGAATAATTTGACAGCTATTTTTGTCAGTGACAAGATTGGAATGGCTGTACGCCTTTTTGATGCATTGAAAGTGGAGGCCCCATCTCTTAGTCTTATAATCCAAGAGGCAACCAATTCTCTTGCTACCGCTTACAAGGTAATACTGTTTAATATCTCTTTTAGGTTTACTTTCATTGTATGAAAACGTTATTGTTAGTTTTGTCCATACCTTTTGTGGAGTAACTCTTATTCCCTGTGATTTCATAAATGACACTTGTCTTTGTTTTTGTTAATTAAGTTTGGGGTCTACAGACCTTTGACGTGCAGAATGCTAAAATGACCAAATTGCCCTGAATTTACACCAAATACCTTGCAATTAGCATAATTTTATATGCTCATAAATATTACATGTTTTTATAAATACTTTTATCTTTCATAATTTAATTTAAAAAGCTTTTGGAACTACAAAAAAATTGAGATATAACTAATATGTCGTTTATAGAGAAACAAAATTATGTTCTCTTACTTATTTATATATAAACATTACGACGTATCTTTTTTTGCTTTTCAAATTCTTTTCAAAGAATTTGTAAAATCGAAACCAAAATTGGATTAATGTTTCCAACATTGGAAAATATGTCAAATAATGTTTTAGGTAAAATAATGAAAAATGTGTTTCAAAGTTGTTCCTATGAGCTACTTCTTTCAAAATTACTTGAATTTTGGAGGCAAAGAAGTTGACGATTTAGCTTGTCTTTGAAAAAAGAAACCTCTTCCCCTGCACGAAAGTCAAAATTTGTAACGTTGGATGTAGTTGGCACCTCAAGTCCATGTTTAAAAGATGCTTCCACTTTGCAGTGCTTTTAATTTACATCGTAATTTCAGTTATCATAATTGTAAGTTTAGAAGAGAAAAATGTGAGTGATAATTCTTATATTCACATATGAGAAACCCTAGAATATATATAGGAAATATGACAACAGGTCTGTCATTAAGTCCTATATTTTTAGAAAGGAAAGAATCTCTAATATTTAAGGCATAAATAAAGATAAACCAATATAGGAAAAAAAAAATCAAAATACATCAGATTAAAACCTGAAGTAATCCCTGGGAATTAGGAATTAATTCCGTGATCTGATTTGATTAAGTAATCCCTGGGAATTAGGAATTAATTCTGTGATCTAATTTGATTCTCTCTAACAATCTGATACTCCCATTCAAGTTGGTGCATAAATGTCGATCATGCCCAGCCTGCTGAAGAGAAAGTCATAGTTAGGTCTGATCAGTCCCTTTGTAAGAATATAAGCTGTCTGTTGACATGTTGGTGTAAAAGGCATACAAATACCTCCTGCTTCAAGTTTCTCCTTTATAAAGTGCCTTCAATTTCAACATGTTTTGTATGATCATGTTTAACTGGATTTTGTGGAATGGTAATAGCTCCTTGTTGTCACAATACAATTTCATAGGCATACCCACAGACATCTTTAACTCCTATAAGATTCATTTCAGCCACAACATCTCTCAAACTCCGTGAGCCATTGATCTATATTCTGCTTCTGCACCTAGCAACCACACTTTATTTCTTGCTTCTCCAAGTCACTAAGTTCCCCCATACAAAGTATACATCCAGATGCCTCAATGTATCGCTGTTCATTTTTCTTAAAGAATAGCCCTTTTCCTGGTGAGCTATTTAAGTATCTCATAATTCTATAAGCAGCTTCAAGATGTTCTTTGCAAGGAGAAGGCATGAACCAACTTACGAGGCTCACAACAAAGGCAATATCAGGTTGAGTGTGTGACAAGTAAATTAGTTTTCCAATCAGCCTTTGGTATCGTGATGTATCAACCAGATCACCCTTGCTATCCTCGAGGTTTTGGTTTGGGTCAATTGGAGTTTCTATAGGCTGTCAAGGACATATTTCCTTTGTGCAACTGTAATGCCTTTCTTTGATCAAGCAACGTCCATTCCAAGAAAATACCTCAGCGATCCCAAGTCTTTAATGTCAAATTCTGTTGCAAGACATTGTTTTAATTTTTCCATCTCAGCTATATCATCTCCAATCAGGATGATATTATCCACATACAGTATTAAAATAGAAATGTTAACATTGATTGAGTGGTTTGTGAATGTGGTGCGGTCAGTCTGTCCCTTAATGTATCCTTGATTTTTTATAGATTGAGTGAACTTCTCAAACCATGCTGTTGGTGATTGTTTCAACCCATATAAGGATTTTTTTTACTGTACAGACTTTAGATCCAGACTTCTTATCAAACCGGGTGATGGGTCCATATAATCTTCTTCCTCCAAGTCTCCATTAAGAAACACATTCCTCATATCCAGCTGTTGTAAAGGCCAATCAAGGTTGGCTGCAATTGATAAAAGTACACTCACTATATTCAGTTTTGCCACGGGTGCAAACGTTTCGAGGTAGTCAATGCCATACGTCTGATGAAACCTTTGACCGCAAAGCGTGCTTTATACCGATCAAGTGATCCATCTGACTTTAATTTAGTTGTGAACACCTATTTGCATCCCACTGTTTTCTTATCTTTCGGCAAATCCATTACTTCCCATGTTCTATTTTTCTCAAGGGCCCTCATATCTTCAAGAATAGCCTCCTTCCACCCCAGAACCTGCGGAGCATTCTGTACATTCTTTGGAATTTTCACGCAAGATAATTTTGAAGTAGAAAAGGAGAAGGAAGACGACAAATTTTTGTAAGAAACGAAATTTGACATGAGATGTTTGATACAAGTTCTTACACCTTTTCTAATAGCTATGGGAAGATCAAGATTAGAGAAGTTAGATTCTGTTTGAATAGACTCAGACTCAGTAGGACTATTTTGGACAGATTTGGGTTGAGAGTTACCTGGAGATTCGGTAGAATTTTGGTCAACTTCTGGCTCAGATTCTTGGCATAGTTGAGGAGCATTGGTCTGATTGCTTTGAAATTGTTTACTTCTCAAGTAAACAAGCGGTTTCTTGGTATCTGTTTTATTTCCATTGCTGTTTCTGTTAATATTTTGCTCAATAGGTTCTACATTAACAGGATCTAGACTCGGAATTTTATCATGTAAAGCCATAAGGTTCAGAATTTATGAAAAACATTGGTTCAGGCGCAGCATTCTTGGATGGAACAACTTTTTCTGGTTCAAAAATATCCAAGTCATATCCTTAGTCTTCAATATGTGTCCTCCTTGAAGATGAGGTTCAAAAAAAGGTTTTGACTCAAAAAATGTGACATCCATGGTGATAACATTTTCTTTGAAAGAGGGTCATAGCTTTTTGGGTTGGGGCATGGCTAAAAAAAACACTTTTCCTAGCCCTAGGATCAAATTTGCTGCAATTGAGATCATGAATATGAGCAAAAGCAGTACATCCAAACACCTTCAAAGGTAAATTAGAGGACAATTTAGAAAAGGGAAAGTTTTTTGTCAAAACACTTAAAGGTGTGTGAAATTTTAAGATTTTTGAGGGCATTCTGTTTATAAGATACGTGGCTGTAAGAATAGCCACAACCCAAATTTACTTAGGAACCTGCTTAGTAAACAATAGAGCTCTTGTAACGTCTAAAAGGTGTTTGTTCTTTCTTTCAGAAATGCCATTTTGTTGAGGAGAATTATTATATGAACTTTGATGAATTATACCCTTTTTAAAGAAAAAATTTCCTAAGATCTTGTTAAAATATTCTTTGCCATTGTCTCTTTTGAAAATCTGTATTTTTTTCTTGGTGTTTCCACCATGGTGTAAAAATTTTTGAAAACCTCTTCAACTTCAAATTTTTCTTTAAGTAAGTACACCTAACTCACTCGTGTGTGATCATCAATAACACTAGCAAACCATTTTTTTCAAGAAATTTTTGACACCAAAGAAGGTACCCAAACATCACTATCGATTAAGGTGAATGGTTTAGACGCTTGGTATGGTCTTGGGGGAAAAAAAGATCTATGATGTTTTGCCAACACGCAAATTTCACATTGAAATGAAGATGGACTTTTATTCTTAAACAAGCTAGGAAACAAATGTTTTAAATAATTAAAACTTGGATGTCCTAACTCTGTAATGCCATTGCATAAAATTATTATCATTAGAAATAGAAATAGACTTAAAACAGGTACTTTGAACTTGTCTTCCTGAATCAGTTTCAACCTCAAATACATGGAGACCTCTGCTTTTCCTAGCACTGCCAATCATCCTCCCCGAGACGAGCTCCTGAAATTCACACTGAGAAGGATAAAAATTAGCTGTTGACTTGAGATTATCGGTTAACTTGTTGATTGACAAAAGATTGCGAGATAGTTTAGGCATATGAAGTACATCATGAAGAGTTAAGGAAGGATATAAAACAATAGATTCTATCCAAGCTATTGCCAAGAGAGAACCATCAGGAATTTCGATTTTTTTCCCCTCCACATGGACTGTATATGGAGAAAAAATTGGAGCAATTTGTCATATGATCATTTGCTTCGGAGTCAATGATCCAAGGGTTGGTTTGACTGTTATTGACACCAAGGAGGGCTGTAATGAAGTTACCTTTCTGAGCCAAACAACATGAGGGATTAGCTGGATTTACTGAAAACTATGGCGATTGAAGAAGTTTGTACAAGTGCTCAATTTGTTCCTTCATGAATGGAGTCATTTCTGAACTGTCTTGCTGGCCCTGCTTCTCTCCATGAGAAGCCTGAAATGCCACTTATTTTCTTCTTCCAATTTGGGGGTTTTCCATGAATCTTCCATGGCTTCTTGCAATGATCACACTAGGGTTTGTTCCTTCTTTCTCAGGACTCACAGCTCCTTGAAACAAAGGCTGAGTTTTCATTTTCTGTCTTGCATCTTGATTATACAACATAACTTTCGTCCTTGTTTCTTCTCTTCTGATTTCAGAAAAGGCCTCATGGAGGGATGGCAAAGGCTTTTTTCTAAGAATTCAAGCCCTAACTTCATCTAGATCACGATTAAGACCTGCCAGAAATAAATACACAGTGTCATTTTCTTCCTTCATAATGTTCACACTATCAGCAGCACAATCCCATTCATCATTATAACGCTGATCCAGTTCTTGCCACAATGAAATCATCTCATTATAGTATACAGTGACCTCACGCCCTCCTTGTTCGGATTCCCAGAGTTTTGCTTTCAATTCGAAGATCTGGGATGAATTTTCTGGATCTGAATACGTTTCTCATACTGCCTCCCACACATCTTTTGCTGTAGGTAGAAAAAGATACGGTTTACGTGCATTCGGCTCCATCAAGTTGATCAGCTACGAGGTAATCAGAGAGTTTTCTGTCCTCCATGCGCTCAGGTTTGGATCGCTAGCTGCTGGTTGCTTCAGCTGACCAGTTAAATGCCTGAGTTTTCCCTTGCCATCAGTCGCCAACTTCACTTATTGAGCCCATTCGAGAAAGCAACTGAAACGTAGGATTTTGAGAGGCATGATCGACTCCAATGTTTGTTGCAGTAGTCCCTGAATTAGAGCTCTCTGTTGTTTTTCAGACAACTCAGTTGTCCTCCTGGTCCTGATCATTGCCATTGTAACCATTGAAAGATGAAGGATTCAGAGCTGTGCTCTGATAACATGTAAGTTTAGAAGAGAAAACTGTTATAATTCTTATATTCACACATGAGAAACCCTAGAGTGTATAGGACATATGACAACAGGTCTGTCATTAAGTACCATATTTCTAGAAAGGAAAGAATCTCTAATACTCAAGGCTTAAATAAAGACAAACTAATATAGTTAAAAAAAATGAAAAAAAATCAGATTAAAACCAGAAGTAATCCCTGGGACTTAGGAATAAATTCCGTGGTCTGATTTGATTAATTAATCCCTAGAATTAATTCCTTGGTCTGATTTTATTCTCCCTAACAATCTGACAATAATTTATCTTTTGTTTTTGAATATAAAGTATTGCTTTATTTCCTCTGGCTGTCCTTATATGGTATTGTTACTGATACTGACTTATCGATTGATTATCAGGGAGCACCACCTGATGTGTTGATGAATTTGGAGAAACTTCTACTGGAAAATTCTCAAGTGGTATTGAACTTGTATCTGTGTACTTTTAGGTGTTGCTTAATCTATCCAGGTTCTGCTTAACAGTGTAAATAGGTTAGTTGGTTAATAAAATACTTCCATTTTTGTTGAACAACATCATAAGTGTTAAATTTTCCAAGAGCAATCACCCAAGATAAAAACTGAACTTTGGGAGGGACTTTGAACTTCCAAATCATTTTGGCAAGCTCACACAACTCTTTAGCAGGATCATCCATAATCCAATATAAAATGATTTATTTGGGAAACCACCTGAAGAATCCAGCTTCTCTATTCTATAGTCTTCTTTTGAAGGATCAAGAGACAAACTCAGTTGAGGACAAAAGATGGGATAATCCTTGAACTTGCTCATCCTTCAAGTTTCTAAAAAAATAAAAATTTCAACCATAAGGACTATTGCTAAACAGCAGTCTGCTGTTTATAGAAACATAGTGAGCTCTCGAGAGAAAATAAATTCTTCGAATAAAAAACTAACAGGCTTATCCCAATCCAACAATCCTCCCAAAATTGTATCCTACCACCATTATGTATAAAAAGAATTCTGAAAGTATCGACCGCTGGTGTCTCCATTGCCCTGTGGCTTTACAAGTATGATCCTTTTCTTTTTGTGAAGCTGGGATTGAATGGGTTGTTCCTCTTATCATGTGTGGATATTTCTGTTGACCATCATTGTGCTTTTTAGGGACGCCCTAAATCTAAGATTATATGGAGATGTATTGTTTTGGCTGTTTTCTGGGTCATTTGGAATGAAAGGAATAGAACATTTGAAAATGGTCTTGAAGCGGAGGTACACATGTTATGGGAGAAGATTCATGTCTTGGCTTCATTGTGGGCATTGAGTGCTAAAGAATTTCAAGGGATCTCTTTCTTTTTGGTCCAAAAGATTGGAATTCTGTTGTTTAGTAATTGCTTTTGTTTGTTTTTTCCGTCTTTTGTTTCTTATTAAAAAAAAAAAAAAAGGTTAGTTGATCTGACTATTTGTTTATGCATGTGACTTGGGGTTCATAATGGCAACTTAATTTGTTCTGCTGATCAGGAACAAAGTGAAGTACGCTTCTGTGCTGTTAAGTGGGCAACATCTTTATTTGATTTGCAACAGTGCCCTAGTCGGTTTATTTGTATGCTTGGTGCGGCAGATTCTAGGCTGGATATAAGGTAATAGCATATGCTACAAAAACATATGCCTCATCATGCAGAATTATTATATTTTACATAATGTTCATTTCATGCTTTCTCAGAAAATTTTGCCTCTGACCTAAGTCAAATCCCTTAAGTTGTAACCACTTAAAGGCCAAATACTGGCAAAAATCACTGGGAACCTTGCAAGTGCAAAGACATGAAATCAGTTTTTGCTTTCAAGCCCAAACGTGCAAGAAACTGGTACCCTTCCAACAAACATCTAGGATAACCAAGCCCTTACAAACTAATAATTATTTCCCAGATTTTTTTTCCTTTTTCAGATGAAGTGTTTGGTGCATAAATTCCTAAAATATTCAGATTCATTTGCTACCCTTAATCAAACCAGAAACAGAGAAATCCTTATTTGGAATCAACACTTTAACCATCTTCACATTCCCAACCACTAAAATACGTCCAGATCTACCCTAAGAAGTACTCAATCTATAAATTTGGAACGCTACAGACTTCCCACAATAATTCTGATAAAAATTCAGACTGAAATTTTTTATATCTTTCAACTTACAAACTGGTTGATTTATACAGAAACCTAAGTTAGCTGTTCACTAAAAAAGGTTAGTTGTACACATTAAATAACATCTCTGAATATATACACTACACAGCTGTCATAATTAATGAGGTTAGTTGCACTCTCATAATTAAGGAAACAAATTTTCCACATAGCTGTCAGATCTGATTTGATTTATTTTTCAAATCTGTCAACACTCCCCCTCAAGCTGGAGCTAGGATATTCTGCATGCCCAGCTTGCCTAGGATTTGATGAAATGTAGAGCCCATTAGTCCTTTAGTTAACATATCTGCCACCTGATTTGATGAAGTAACATAAGGAGTGTATATCAATCCGGAGTCAAGTTTTTCCTTAATAAAATGTCTATCTCCACATGTTTTGTTCGGTCATGCTGGACAAGATTGTGAGCAATACTTATTGCTGCCTTATTGTCACAATATAACTTCATAGGACCTTTGATATCAATCTTTAGATCAGAAAGAATGTTTTTGATCCGTAATAATTCACAGATTCCTAATACCATAGCTCGAAATTCTGCCTCTGCACTTGATCTTGCTACAACAGATTGTTTTTTACTTCTCTATGTAACCAAGTTTCTTGCTAAAAATGCACAATAACCTGTAGTAGATCTTCTATCCACAATTGATCCAGCCCAATCCGCATCTGTGTATGCTTCAAGTGAGATCTCCCTTATTTTCTGAAACATGATTCCCACACCTGATGTTCCTTTTAGGTAGCGAACTATCCGATATAATGCTTCCAAATGAGATTTGTAAGGGTTGTGCATGAATTGACTGACAACGCTTACAGCATAGGCAATGTCGGGTCTTGTGTGTGATAAGTAAATTAACTTCCCCACTAGTCTTTGATAAGCTCCTCGGTCAACCATCAATTCCTCTCTAGAGTCTCCAAGCTTGTGATTTTTCTCAATTGGTGTCTCGGCAGGTTTATAGCCTAACAATCCAGTTTTCTCTAAGAGATTCATGATATATTTGTGTTGAGAAATAACAATCTTATCTTTAGCCTGTGCAACGTCAATGCCTAGAAAATACTTTAGCTTTCCCAAGTCTTTGATTTCAAATTCTTGAGCCAAATAAGACTTCAAGTTACCTATTTCTTCCAAATCACTACCGGTAAGGATAATATCATCAACATAAACTATAAGTGCAGTTACCATCCCATTTGCTGAATGTTTTATGAACAAAGTGTGGTCTCCTTGGCTTAGGTGATATCCCTTTCTTAACATTGACTTGGTAAATCTCCCAAACCAAGCTCTAGGAGATTGCTTCAACCCATAAAGAGCTATCTTCAACCTACAAACTTTATTTTTAGATGTTAACTTTTCAAAACCAGGTGGTGCATCCATGTAGACCTCTTCCTCAAGATCACCATGTAGGAATGCATTTTTTACATCAAATTGCTGCAAGGGCCAATCAAAGTTAGTTGCTAAAGACAACAATATACGAATAGTATTCATTTTGGCCACAGGTGCAAATGTTTCTTGGAA
Organism: Boswellia sacra; assembly: GCA_013180625.2. Classification (NCBI taxonomy): domain Eukaryota; kingdom Viridiplantae; phylum Streptophyta; class Magnoliopsida; order Sapindales; family Burseraceae; genus Boswellia; species Boswellia sacra. Next base: position 28,242 of record SNVD02013433.1, on the reverse strand, counting down.
ATCAATTCCAAATGTTTGCGTATACCCTTTAGCCACAAGCCTAGCTTTGTATCTCTCTAATTTGCCATCAGCCCCATACTTCAAAGTATATACCCACTTACAACCCATGGTGTGTTCTCCTTTCGGAAGATTTACCATTTCCCAAGTTTCATTTTTTATTAAAGCATGCATCTCTTCATTCATAGCATCCCTCCAATTTTTATTCTCAAGAGCCTCTTGAACACATTTTGGAATCTTAATGGTGGTAAGGTTTGATAAAAAAGCTCTATGTGTGGGAGATAAACGATGAAATGATACAAAATTTGAAGTGGAGAGCTTGGTACATTTTCTAGTGGCCTTTCTAAGAGCAATAGGAATATCAAGATCATCAAATAGACTAGGAACATTATTGGAAATAGGAACAGTATTTTTCATGCCTGCCACTGGTTTAGATGTTTGGTCTTGCTAAGGAAGATTGGATTTCTTTTTCCTTGTATACACCTGGATCTTAGGTTTCTCGGTCCCCAAGTGTTCAGTATGGTCAAGACTCTTAACTTGAGTTTTCTGGTCAAGAGAAACATTAGAAGACTCAGAATGTGAGTCATTAATGAGCTGATCAGATAGATTCTCAGGTGCAACAATCTGTTTAGGGAAATTCTTAGGTGAAGTGATTTGATATGACAGATTTTCAGGTATGGTGGACTGGTTAGGCTGATATTCATGTATAGTTGATTGGTTAGGAAGATTTTTAGGTGCTGAAAAAGACTTAAAATCAGAAACGAACAGGGTTTGATTAGTTTGATCAGGCAGTGGTTGTGACATCCCATCTTCCACAAAATTCTCCCCCTGAAGATGGGTATTAACATAATAACACTGATGCTCAAAGAAGGTGACATCCATTGAGATAAAGAACTTCTTTGACGGTGGATGATAACACTTGTATCCCTTTTGAGTTGAAGAATAGCCAAAAAACAAACATTTAAGAGCTCTAGGGTCAAGTTTACTTCTTGAATGTTTAGGGACATGAACAAAAGCTATACATCCAAATATTTTTAGTGGAAGATTCCCAATACCCCGAAAATGAGGGAACAAATTTGAAAGAGTCTCAATAGGAGATTTAGAATTTAAGACTTGAGTAGGAATGTGGTTTACAAGATAAGTAGCAGTGAGTATGGCTTCCCCCCAATAACATTTTGGAACATTCATTTGGAAAAGAAGGGACCTAGCCACTTCTAGCAAATGTCTATTTTTTCGTTCAGCCACCCCATTTTGTTGGGGGGTGTCAATACAAGATGAATGATGTATGATGCCCTCCTTTTGAAGATATTTAATGAGATCCACATTAAAGTACTCACGACCATTATCAGATCTTAGAGTATGAATATTTGTATTAAATTGAGTGGAAATCATTTTATGAAATATGGGAAATATAGAACTGACTTCAGATTTGTTCTTTAAAAGATACACCCAAGTGGTTCTTGTAAAATCGTCAATGAATGTCACAAACCAAGGAGCACCAGAAATGTTTGACACACGGGCAGGACCCCACACATCTGAATGTATTAAACTGAAAGGAGTACTTTGTTTTGAATTACTAATTGGAAAATATACACGGTGATGTTTGACAAGTTCACACACCTCACAACGAAACTCGTGTACATTTATTTTTTCAAACAAAGAAGGGAAAATACTTTTAAAATGACAAAGGTAGGATGCCCTAATCTCTTATGCCACATCCAGATTTTTTCTTTATTGTCAAGAGTACTTGAAGATACTAACACTTGGGAAACTGAGTTACCATTCTCCATCAGTGGTTTCAAGTAGTAGAGTCAATTGTTTTCCTTAGCATTTCCAATCATCCTCCCCGTTGTGCAATCCTGAAAAGCACAACTTGAATGTGTGAAAAAAACCTTACAATTCAGATCTTTGGTAAGTCTGCGAATGGATAATAAATTGTAAGATAATTTAGGTACATGCAAAACAAGGTTAAGTGAAATGCTAGGAGATATACAAACTGTCCCTTGGCCAGCAATAGCACAGAATGAGCCATCAGCAATTCTAAATTTTTCTCTACCAGTATAAGGAAAATAGGTTGAGAATAACCTGGAATCATTAGTCATGTGATCTGAAGCACCTGAATCTATGATCAATGTGTTAGAAAGATGGCTATTTGAGGCACTAAGGGCTTGGATATTACCTGACTGGACAATGGAACAAGATGGACTATTCAAGTCTTGTGTAACAGCTTGTGGTTCAAGTTGCTTCAAGGGATTCCTTAGTCTCTCCATCTCCTCTTTGCTAAACATACTTGCTGGTGTAAGACTTGAATTTACCCTTTCCTGGAAGCTATCTGTGGTTGGTGCTTGATGGACTTGTCCTCTATTAGTAGTTGTTTTTCCAATCTTTTGACAGATTTTGGGGTTTTCCATGAAGTTTCCAGCATCTATCTCTAGTATGTCGAGACTTGTGACAGTAATCACACCATAAACTATCTCTGTCAAGTGGTTTTCTTCCATCAGATTTATGTTTTCCAAGTATAGAGGCAGCATTAGATGTTACTAGGGCAGAATTATCTGGTGCAATAGAAGTAGGACTCACTATACTCGAATCTGAAAGCATCACATTCCTTCTACTTTCTTCCCCTTTCACATATGCATGAACTTCTTTTAAAGATGGAAGAGGTTCTTTGCTTAGAATGTGCCCTCTTACTTGATCCAATTCTAGATTAAGGCCAGCCAAGAATACAAAAACCCTCTCAGATTCTAGAAATTCCTTCAATTTCACACTATCCGCTGCAGACTCCACTTTAATAGTCTGATATAGGTCAAGTTCCAACCACAAACTTCTCATTGTATTATAATACTGAGTTACAGTCATTGTACCTTGTTTGGTTTTACTAATTTGAACTTTCAGTTCATAAATCTGAGCAGTAACACCAATTTTTGAGTAGCTTTGGCTTGCTGCCTCCCAGATTTCCTTTGCTGTAGGAAGAAGGCCCAATCCCTTGTTGATTTCAGGCAGCATTGAGTTTAGCAACCAGGACATCACAGTCGAATTTTCAACATCCCATATAGGATATCTTGGGTCTGTTTCTTCTGGTTCTACAATAGCTCCCGATATATAGCCCACCTTTCCTCTACTCCTAAGAAAACGTTGTGCAGACTGGGTCCACTCCAGAAAATTAGTACCATCTAGCTTTACTGTGGATATTTGAAGAGTGGGATTATCATTTTGAATGGTAGAAATTGATTGAGTTTGGGGCTGAGAATTTCTGGATTGTGATGATGATCGATCTTCAGAAATATTTGACATGATGATGTTTTATGAAGGGAAGAGTGAAGAGATAAGAAGAAAAACTGCAGTGATTAAGGCTGCTTAAGGGAAGAAGAAAAAATTGAAAAGAACTCTAATTTGGCTCTGATACCATGATAAAAATTCAGACTGAAATTTTTTATATCTTTCAACTTACAAGCTGGTTGATTTATACAGAAACCTAAGTTAGCTGTTCACTAAAAAAGGTTAGTTGTACACATTAAATAACATCTCTGAATATATACACTACATAGCTGTCATAATTAATGAGGTTAGTTGCACTCTCATAATTAAGGAACCAAATTTTCCACATGGCTATCAGATCTGATTTGATTTATTTTTCAAATCTGTCAACAAATTCTATCCCCACTCTCCCTTTTAGTCTCCTGAGGAATTACAAAACAGCTTTTAAATCATAATGGATATCAGATTTGAGGTTTTTTAATTTCTTATTCCTTTTCTCCTCGTTCCTTAATTAGTCCAATAATTCTTGGCAGATTTTTCACTATTAACAACAGGCTGTACTGATAAATTCATCATTTTTAAATTTGCGCCCAAAATTTATCCATCTTATTTATTTATTTAGACTATATTGGACGATCTGTTTTCTTCCATCACCCTTAAACCCCAACTCCTTGTCCTGTTCTTTAAAAAGAGCACCTGAATGAAGACATTGAAAATTCATATATAGTCCTCATTCACAGCTTTCTCTCAATCTGCTCTGGTATTATTGCAACAAAACTGATCGTCTGCATCACTATCTGAAGCAATGACACATTCTGAATGAGTACTTAACAAGTTGTCTCACATTATGCTTATCAGAATATCTCTCATCATTTGGGTTAGGAATAATACAAACTTCAACCTCTTCTAAATGCTCTTGTTCAGCCAGAAGATTAATGACCTCAAATTCATTGCATCACCAACAAAATCTTCTGAATCAACCTTGACTGCCTTCTCACCACATTCTTCTTTAGATGTGTCATCTTCAGATGCACACCTCTTTGTGTATCTTTATATCTGCATCTGCAAAGGAGTTCAGCATGTCTCATTCCTTTCATTTTAATACAAAAGAAATGAAATTGAAGTAGATTGATTTATTGTTGGGGGGAACACTTGTAGTTTTTGATACAAATGCTATTTCCTGATATAGCCACCATATTTTTGTTTCTTTCTTTTTAGTAACTACATTTCCACCAATAAGATTATGAAAATGATAACCTGACCATCTGTCAATGCAATCTTGAGTTCAGTCTTTGTAAGAGAAACCAACCATATTGAACAAAAACTGAAGCTTCAAATATTACTGCTCTCCAGTTGCAGCATCTCAGTGACACAAAGAACAATCCAAAGTTCCAGATCTGGGCTCTGCATAAATTTACCAGCAATCCATCAGCAGATATGATATATAGTCAATTTTCTTACCGCTCTTCTATATATCATCTGTACTATTAAAAATCTCACCGCGATCACTGTTACTTTTCAAATAGAGCTCCGTTGGGTATCGACTTGTATAGTACTGAACAGTCTAATTAAAATTTTAGATTGCCTCAGTGCTGTTCTTGTCCTATTTTGGTTGTTATGTTGCTATTAAGAATCACTCAACCCATTTCAGTTCAAAGTTTATGCTGTAGAATCTGTATGCCAACTTTTCTAAATACTGATATTCAAAAACGGCTTGAAGTTTTGTTATCTTGTCAATGTGATAAGTCCATTAACTGAAAATAGATTATACTCCCTAGGATGTAATTTCTTTTATTGTTGTATTATTATTTCTTTTGATCTATTCTCCATGTAAACACAACTTATCTAAGTTCTCTAATCAGGGTTCCTAGGCTTCTTTTCATTTTCTTAATAACAGTTACAATTTAATGTTCCATCCTTTTTTCACTTCAGGGAAATGGCACTTGAAGGCCTCTTTCATATGAAGGCTGAAATAAAGAATAGTCAGAATCTTCATCTCAAATGCCCAAAACTTGAAAGCATGTTGGAGTATATTCTTAAGCAGCAGCCCAAGTTGCTAGAATCAGCTGAAATGAGAGAACATATGCTGCTTTTTCCCTTAAAAACATATGTGGCCATGATTCAGTTTTTGATAAAGTGCTTTGAGTTGGAGTTGGAGCAAGACAAAGCTTTAGGAAAATCAATTCGGTTTCTGTCCTCGGTAGAAACAATGTGTTTACTGATAGAGCATGCTATGGCAATTGAAGGGTCTAGTGAGCTACATGCCACTGCTTCCAAGGCTTTGATTACTATTGGATCTCATCTTCCAGAGGTTCGTTAACATAGTTCTGTCAACCTGATTGCTTTATCTTTTGGTTTTCCTTGTTGTATAGTTTCTTACTTGACAGACTGTTGTTCTCTGTAGAAAATTGCATCACATTATGCTCCAAGAATTTCATGGCTAAAGCAATTACTGAGTCACGTGGACTGGGATACTCGTGAATCTACTGCATGTTTACTTGGCATAGCTTCATCTTTTCTTCCCTCTGCATCCATTGCTCTTATAGATGAACTTGTTTCCATGATTAGTGGAACACACAAGTTAAGGTTGGTAGCCTCTTTTGTTAGAGAAATTTTGAATCTGCAATAGGAAGTTTTCAATTTGCTTTAGTTTCCATTGTATACTTTTTTGATAGTTTATAGGGTATATTAGTGACTAGAATTTTGATTCAGGTTTGAGGCAAAACATGGTGCGTTATGTGCCATTGGCTATGTGACTGCAGATTTTCTGGCCAGAACACCTGTAAGTAGTATAATTTTTTTATTGCTATGGTGCATACTTGCTCAAATATTCTATGCATGTTCCTGTAACTATATGATTTCATGACTAATTAAATGCATGTTGCTGGACCAGTATTCTTATCATCACTTTTAACTTGGATCATCCCATCATCATAACATAAAATTTGCATACTTTATTATGCTAGGTTGAGCTCTTTGACTTGTCAAATTTGTTTTCAGGTTATCAATTTTTAAACATGTATTCTTTATGTGCATAAATCAAAACTTACAACCTCTGAGAAGCTAGTTTACTTATGTTTTGCCTTTCATTTGATACATAATCTCTGTTCTAAACTAACTAGCTAAATATTTTTGATATAGGTCTTGCTTTCTCCTACGCAATTTGAATTGCTATTAGTGTCCTCCTATTCCTACCGGACACTATTTTATTATGGCTGGTTTATACTCATCAATATCCATGTTATTTTGATATCTCACTGTTGATATAATAACCTTTTGATTCACCAAGAAAGAAGGTGCATTTATTTAGTATTGACTTGGTGATTATTTTAGCAATTCTGAAAAATTATACAATTTGATTCCATGGTGATTGAAATGGTGCAATAGATAACACCTTACGATAAAGAAGTAATGGTAAGAGAGACGAAGTCAATATATCGTGTTTCAATCATGATCAAGCCTAGGGCCAAGCCTTGTAGCTAAATTGCGTAGAGGATTCCACAATTGTCAGTGTTTTTATTTATGACCAACTGATTGACCTATGACCTTGGGTGTCAATGAAATCCTTTCAATTATCAATTGTCAAGGGGCTATATCACCTTGTTGAAGATGTTATATGGATCTAACTAGAACAAGGAAAGTTTATACACAATCATGCTTCTTCTTTATCATATGTTTTTAGTGACATTTAATTATTGACTCTAGAAATCAGTAGGTTCCTGCAATTGTATAGATTGATCTCAATAACGTATAGGCCAATTTGTTTCCTAAAATAGGTGCACATCTCTGCTATATGTAGTTATATTCTTATGCTTAAAAATGACAACAAAAGTTATATTTTCATTCATTTTTAAAATGCTGTCAGAGTACAAAACTGGGGTGTAGGGGTTGGGTAATTGGTTTTTGTATGAACTGTGTAAATATGTCCAACTTTAAATTTCAAGAGAGAAAAGTTGGAACAGAGCTGTTATTTTCTTTTTCTTCTTACCTGATCTTTGTTTAGTTAATCATATGGAAATTATGTGACAAAATCACCTTAATTGTTCTATCATCTTTATATTGGTAACATCTTGCTCCACACAAATCTTGCTGTGTCTTTATTTACAAGCATATCAAGCTCTTTGTGTTCAACATGTAGGTTGGTTTTGTTTCAAGAAACATTTATTTCATTTGCTGCCCTTAAAGTTCATTTTAAATTGTATGATATGTTTATTCATCTAAACAAAATTGATTATTTGCAGATCCCAGAGAGATTTTTTCAGAGTACTCTTAAATGTCTGATTGATGTGGTTATTTCTGACACTGCGACATTAGCCTCTGTTGCTATGCAAGCGTTAGGTCATATTGGGCTCTGTGTACCATTACCCTCGCTTGTTAATGATTCTGGTTCAGGTGAAGTTATTATATATGCATATATATGATAGTGTTATGGATTTCATGACCTTTTTTTTTTTTCTAATTTATATGCACGTAGGATGGATGATTGATGTTAACACAGTTGAAACTGCAGTCAACATTCTGGAAATTTTACATGAAAAGTTGCGTAAGCTACTCTCTTGTGATGATACTATCGCGATTCAAAAAATTGTTATCTCCCTTGGACATATTTGTGCAAAGGAAACATCAACTTCGAACCTAAATATCGCCCTTGATTTGATATTTAGTCTTCGTCGGTCAAAGGTGGGCGTGAGAAATTGTCATTAATTTGTTTTATGATATAATCAGTTGTTATTTTCTTCAGTTCCTTTCAACTGGTGAAGAGAATCAATAGCACAGTGCTTTCCTTGCTTAAGCTTGGCACATATGTCTTATTTCTGCAGTTCTTGAGTTGCACAGGTTGAGGATGTCCTGTTTGCTGCTGGGGAGGCTCTATCATTTATGTGGGTTGGTGTTCCTGTGACTGCCGATGTAATTTCCATAACCAACTATGCTTCGCTTTCAATGGCATCAAACTTCCTTGTGCGAGACATGAACTCCTCATGGTCAAAATATAGCTCTAGTGGGAAAAATGAAGCAAATGAAGACTGCCATGTCACAGTGAGAGATGCAGTTACTAGAAAGCTTTTCAATGATCTTTTATACAGTACCAGAAAAGAAGAGCGCTGTGCTGGCTCTGTTTGGCTACTGTCACTAACAATGTATTGTGGCCAGCATGCAGCCATCCAAAAAATGCTTCCAGAAATTCAGGTTTGTTGTGTATTTAACAAACCTAATTTTAGTTTTTACTTTTATAATTTCAAAAATTCTTCTAAAGTATATGTGATTAACCTATGAAACATTGTCCTCCCAAGTTTTCTTCTAAATTTTATTTTAGTGTTTTTTTTTTTTTTTTTTTTTTTTTGGTGCATATATTCCCACCCATTAAACATTGTACTCCAAGTAACTTGGATTTGTTAATGAATTGGAAGCTAAAGGTACTCGGAAATGGAAATGCTTGGGGAGGACTCTCATATTTCATAAAACCGTCCTGTTAGGTTGATATCCAAGATAAAAATTTCAAAGCTTTGCCTTGTAGATATACTTATATTGAAAGAACCTAGCTACATATGTAACAACCCTACATTAAGATAAGTTTCACAGCTTTACTTAACTGGCCTTCAATTTTGTTTTAACCTTTTCTGATTGGATGCTTAGGAAAAGAGTGTTCACTGACTGTCTTAAAAGATTAAGCCAAAAGGGAAGTACTTGATTCAATCCTTTAAAGGTAGTATAAAGCCCCACACTGAAGGGTAGGTGGCATTGGAGGCTTTGCAATGCTTCACATATGGCACCAATGAATGAAGGCAGATGGTCCTTTACCACTTGCTCAATTTTTCCTGAGAATTGTTGAGTTCTAGGGTGATGCTAGCCCCTGTAACCCAAGCGATGGAGATTTTGCTCAGTTGGAAGAATCGACATAGTATTAGTCTAGCTGAGAAATATAGTTTTATATTTTTGCTGCTGTTCTTTTTATTCAGGTTTTGTTTTTAATAGTTCTAATTGATGGATCTCATGAACACTCAAATCTCTTCTCGCGGGTCTTATAAGTGGCTAGTTCCTCTTATGGCTAATGGCTTTTATTTATCGATAATATTTTTTTAAGGACTCGGCTATTAACATAAACAATTTTTAAAATATTGCAGGCGGCTTTTTCTTACTTGCTTGGTGAACAGAATGAACTAGCACAGGAGATGGCATCCCAAGGCATGAGTATTGTCTATGAACTTGGTGATGCAACCATGAAGAAAAACTTGTTAGATGCTTTTGTGACTACTTTGACTACATCAAGGAAGAGGAGTAGATCTATCAAGGTAAAATGAATTTTGATCACTTACAACACCATTTGTTTTTGTAAAAAGCGTAAATAATACTTTTGATGCTTTTATTATTTTTTTCTTTTCTAATAATTTTATATGAATTTTATAATAGCTGGTTGAAGACTCTAAGGTGTTCCAAGAGGGGGCTATTACTGAAAGTCTCAGCGGAGGGAAACTTAGCATTTACAAGGCTTTTTGCAATTTGGCAAATGAAATGGCGCAACCAGACCTAATCTACAAATTTGTGGACCTGGCTAACCATCAGGCTTCTGTAAATTCAAATAGGGGTGCTGCTTTTAGGTTTCCTAAGATGGCCAAGCAAGCAGGGGATGCTCTTCAACCACATTTGCGTTCATTGATTCCAAAGCTTTTTCGATACCAATATTATCCTGATAAAAATGTGCAAGTAAGTGAGCATCCTTGAATGATTCCTAGTAAGAAGTATAATCATACAGTCCTTCATTTTTTAAAGAGAGAGAAGAAAGAAAACTAGGTAGAGAAGAGAAGGTGAAGGTTGTATGTTGTTGACCATTGAAACAATTACATATTTATAGTCTAAGGGATGTAATGGAATAGGAAAGTAAATCACTCATACTCAATGCTTAAGATTACCTAAAATCATATCAAGAATATTTTAAGATCACATACTCATATATCCTAAATAGAGAGATTATGGTTGTTTAAACACTCCTTATATGGTTTTAACACTCCTTCTTAAGTTGGATCATAGATATTCTCAATATTCAAGTTAAAACAAAAATTACAAATAGATACTTAATGACTCTTTTTTACCACAACATAAACTTAAAGAGTCATTCAACTTAACTGCACTAGACTTTAGGAAGATTGACTAATAAAGAGGTATTTATCTTACTCAAGCTAGTTAGGAGACCCAACCAAGTAAGAGAACAAAACAATTGGAAATATGACACACTTAAACTATTTTCAGTAATAGGAGACATTGGCCAACCACGGCTCCTAGCAAGACTACAGGGGTAAAGGTGACTTTTAGCGTGGGCCAGAGGTGGTATGGTTGTTCAACACTTAAGAGGCTAGATTTTGGGAATTAAATGAGTATGGGACAAGTTATGGAGATTTGGCTGAATTAGGGTGATAATCTTCACCAATCGGATGGTTTATTTATTCATTCATTTTTTAGTTTCAGATACACCCTCAAAAAATCTTAGAAAAACCCAAAATTTTTGCAAATTTCAAAACACCCGTTTCTAGTCTATCTGATTCTATTTCTATATATCTGTTTCTATTTCTATATATGAAAAGTGAAAAAATCATCATATAATAATCCTTGAAGATAAGAAACACAAACTTTACAAATAATGAAGATAGAGAGATTAAAAAAATATTAGACTTACAAAAAAATATTTGTGAAAATATTAAAGACTTAAGAGAGGCTTAACTTTTATTTTTCCTTCATTTTTGCATAAGCAAAAATTTCTACAGTTATGCAAAAATTTCTATGTATCTCTTAACCTCTCTGATATCATGTTGAAAGATATAGAAGAAAATAAATAGACAGAGAGGAGAAGGGGAAGGTTTTTTAATTATTTGATCATTGAAACATATTTATAGTCCAAGTGATGAAATAGAATAGGAAAGTAAAGCATTCACACTTAATGCTAAATACAATCTAAAATTATAACAAGAATCTTTTAGGATCATACAACCTTATATCCTAAATGGAGAGATTATGATAAACTAAGGGTGTGTGTTTATGAATTCTGTATTTTGGTTTTCAATATTAAGTAAGGATATGGTTGTTTTTGAATTTTTTTTTTTAATTTTAAAAATGATATTTGCTCAATATTAATTTGAAATGTATTGCTTAGTGTGTATGTCTAGAAAATGTTTCCTAGAAACAAAAACAAAAAAAGACTAAACATTCCTTATATAGATTTTAACATTCAGAGCATAGCTTGATGCAGTTTTTCATCCAATTTTTCCTTTTGCATTTATCTACAAGTACAATTTTCTTTTCCCTTATATTTTATTTTCTTTCACAGTGGTATGCGGACTAGAAACTCTGTTTTGCCAGTTATCTTGCACCTGCACCTGTTAGTGTATGCCCATTCTCTCTAATCTTTTGATATGTAGGATGTGATGGCCCACATATGGAAATCACTAGTGGCAGATCCGAAGCAAACTATAGATGAATGTCTAGACCTTATTTGTGAAGATTTATTGGCACAAAGTGAATCTAGGCTTTGGCGATCGCATGAGTCTTCATGTCTAGCCCTGGCAGATATTATCGAAGGACGAAAATTTAACCAGGCATGGGATTTTCTTTTCCTTTCTTGTTACACAAACTAAATTTTGAAAGCAATACTTTACAAAGTGCTCCATTAAGTTCCGTGAGAGGTAGCAGTCAAAGTATACTGCAAAATATTCCAACTGATTAATGGCACTCATTTTATTATACTTAAAAATATTCCAACTGGATATATCACACTTTTTATTGTGCATCTAACAACCAAAAATGGACTCATATCTCCTGAGGATAATAATGGTGTAGATATCTAACCTACGCTTCTTGTGATTCTTGCTTCTTTCCAAACTAATGTTATAATTTCATCTTGTATACTTTACATAAGAAGTATCAATTATAATGTGCTATACCATAGAGTGAAAAATTGTTCACAAAAATTACAAACAACCGGCAAGGAGATTTGTGTGTGCAAAATTGAAGAAAATTGAGAGAAGAAGCTGCAGATTTTTTCTCCAGTAGTTAGGCATAAAGAGATCTCTATTTTGATGAAAATTTATCTTTCTTTTGCATTTCTTTCATCCACGTTTTCTGCATTTTACAAGAGTTTTTATAGTACTTTCTTGTCCAATAGAAAGCTAACAGTGTTTTAAAACATCAACAAAGGGCGACGCAAAATACCCTTGACGAAATATGAAAGGACAACATTCATTTGAACTTAGAAAATTAAAAAAAAAAAAATCACATTACATAACATTTCCTTTAAAAGTTTATTCGATTTTATAGGTTGGGAAGCATTTGGAAAAATTATGGACGGCTTCATTTTGTGCTATGAATGACTTAAAGGGGACCATTCAAATTGCTGGTTATATGTTATGCCAAGCTGTAACTTCAGTAACAATAAGGCTTTGTGATATCTCACTTACTGAAATATCAGATGCAACCCAAGCAATGGATATCGTTCTTCCTTTTCTGCTTTCACAAGGAATATTAAGTGGAAATGATAGTATTCGTAATTCTTCAATTCGAATTGTTATGAAGCTTGTGAAGGTTAGCTGTCTCATTTGCTTGTACTGCATTAAAATTTTTATTCCTTTATTTGGTGTCATATTTAAACTTCAGATTGCCGTTTCCATAGAAGAGTATCAATCTTATTGGAAGTTCATAATTTTATGGTTATTTGTATCTTCTGGTGTATGAAATGTCATTAAAGATTCACCTTTTAAGTATGCAATTATGTTTTTGATAGTGGGGGCTAGCTTCCATAGAGTAAAAATCCTTTCTGCTTCCATGTCTTTCGGTTGAAAATGGAAAAAGTTAGATGATATATCAGGTAGAAAATAGCTTTACTTTCTCTGCTACGAAGTTACATAATACTGGCCAGTTGGTCAGATGACAAGGAAGTAGATGTCTGATATTTATTTTCATTCACCAACAGAGCCTTGTCTAGTAATATGCAGCTTCCTCTTTCTGTCATTTAATATATTTTGTGTGAACCAAATGCATTTGATTCTTTTGTATTTCATTTACTATACAACCGGCTAAGCCTTCTTGTTGCTTTTGAACATTACAAGACATGATGAACTGTCATGTGCTTTATTATTCTTTACTCCTCTTTCCCTTCATAGGGAATGTTATATTACTGTTATGTATCTGTAGATTTTAAAGTATATTTTTCTTATTCTATTCACTTTATCGCTTAGAAATTTTTGTTTTCTATGCAGAATGCTGGGATATCCATTCGTCCATACCTATCCAATTTAGTTTGTTGCATGCTGGAAAGTTTGTCTAGCCTTGAAGATCAGGGGCTCAATTATATTGAGGTTTAATAGATTTTTTTGGTGTTGTTTTAGCAATTAATTTAGACATGATTGTGTACTTCTCTTGTTCATTTGTCTGTGAATTTTCTTTTTTTTTTTCTTTCTTTCTTTCTTTCCAGTTGAATGCAGAAAATATTGGAATACAAACAGAGAAGCTTGACAATTTGAGAATTTCAATTGCAAAAGAGACTCCAATGTGGGATACTCTTGGCCTCTGCATAGATGTTGTAGATACTGAGTCATTAGATTTGTTGGTTCCACGTCTTGCTCAATTGGTTCGTTCTGGTGTCGGTCTCAACACAAGGTGGGTAAAATGTGTCAACTTCGTTGTAATTTCTCAATTTAAGGTGAAGCGAGAGATCTAGAACAGTAACTTTCTTTCGGTTTTTTATCAAAAGAGAAAATATAGATAGTTGAAGGTCTTCCTATTGTTGCAATCTTTCATTAAATGCAATTTGATACGTGAGATATTTGGTTAAATGTCCTTGTCCAAATTTAGATATCCTTAACCATGATGGGTGGGGTGGGGTGGAGTAGATGTTTTTGTGTCCACTCTAGACAAAAAGTGCTGGCTCCATCCTTCATGATATGCTGGTTGATTCAAAGGCCATTTGAGTTTAAACACTCTTCAAAGAACATTTTTTCTTGTCAAATATGGATATCCCTAACCAATTTCAATTTTAAGGATTCGATTTCCATTTCTGAAAAAGAAGTCCAATTACCCCTCGTATGTATATCTAGATTTCCGAAAAATATTCAATACAATTAAACTGTTAATATTATAATTCATGCCATAATCTCAATCTCTTATTACGATCTACTTCTTGAGTTATGAGTCCGAAATATGACTTGATATGAAAATATAAAGTTGTATGGCTATGTTGTACTAACATCCAGAAGGTCAGAATATTGAAGTGTCCTTGTTATATAAACAAGAGCAATTGTAGCCAACCATTCTTGAGCATCTGTAAATTTGATGTTTATTGTTGCAGGGTTGGTGTTGCCAATTTTATTACTTTTTTAGTTCAGAAGGTTGGCTTGGATATAAAGCCATTTACAAACAAGCTATTGGTGCTGCTGTTTCCAGTTGTGAGAGAGGAGAAAAGTGCTGCTGCAAAACGTGCTTTTGGAAGTGCGTGTGCTGCAGTTCTGAAGTTTGCAACTCCCTCGCAGGCTCAAACATTGATTGAGGATACCGCTGCTTTACATACTAAAGATAAGAATGCTCAGATTTCTTGTGCAATTCTACTGAAAGCCTATTCATCCATTGCTTTAGATGTTTCAAGTGGATATCATGCAGTGATTGTTCCAGTTATATTCGTTTCTAGGTCAGGATCAGCTCTTCTTATGGATTAATTTAGGATATCATATATCATGTGACCATTATGTCCCTGTGGTCTTGTCATCAATTTGTTCTCTAATGCTGACTTAATTATTGAATGGTTTTTTAGAGAAACATGTTAAGGAACATTAAGTGAAGTTTGCACAAACCCAAAATTTAAAAACGTTAAATCATCTCGATAGCACTCTCTTATTTCCTTGAATTCTTCCTAAAATATCTTCATTGATCAGAAACATAGGAAACACTTCTTTTGGTGTATATATGTGTCGTCTTTTCTTTTATAAATATCATTAGATGGCCAATTAAAATGTAAGTATGTTCCTACACAGATTTGATGATGATGGTTTTGTTGCTGGCCTTTTTGAGGAGTTGTGGAGAGAAAATACAAGTGGTGACCATGTTGCCCTTCAGTTGTATCTGGGAGAAATTGTCTCTGCCATTTGCAAGAGCATCAAATCATCATCGTGGGCAAATAAACGGAAGGTAAGGATTTTACGTCCATTTTCCTTCTTTCCCTAAAAAAAAAAAAAAAAATCCCTATGGTTCAAAAAAACTTTAGTCTATCTGCGAAGTATGTGGTTTTGTATGATTTATTTATTTATTTCTTATTTTGTTGCTACTTGCATTCTCAGTCAGCCAAGGCAATTTGCAAAGTTGGTGAAGTTTTGGGTGAATCGGTGTCTTCTTATAAGCATATTCTCCTCGAATCTATCATGAAGGAAGTTCCTGGTCGTTTATGGGAGGTAGGAATATGTCTTCATGAGCTCTGATAAGAGAAATGTTGAAGTCTTAAGTTCCCAAATTATTTACCTTACGCTCTTATCAAATGTATGCTCATATTTATTTTCAAAATATGCTAGAAATATTATAAGCCCTTTTTTTTTTCACAATGTTCTTGATCATATGTTACGGTGGGATTTTTTTTGCTTTTTTGTTAAACAGTTTAGTTTCCTGTACTAATTCCCTAAAATTTGACAGGGAAAGGAGGCCCTATTGTTTGCAATAGCCACTCTTTCTACTTCTTGCCATAAAGCAATCTCCACTGAAGGCCCTAACACTCCCACAGCCATTTTGAATATGTTATATTCTGCGTGCAAAAAGAAAGTCAAGAAATATCGTGAAGCAGCTTTCTCTTGTCTTGACCAGGTTAATATTTTCGATGGTTATTGTTGCTAAGTATTCATCAAGAGCTATCTTTTCTCCAAAAAAATTAAGCTGTGAAACTCATGAGCAGTTTTGGGTTCTTAGAGGACATTTATCAGCTTTGCTTATTAGGCCTTTAGCAACACTAGAGCAATTCCATATAAGTTTAATTTTTCTCATAAGGTGCTTGGAGGTCTAGTGGGTCCTCATTCACGGTTAAACTATGTTTTAATGTCTCACCAGTGAGGGGAGCTAGTTGCACTCTAGTATTATATATTAGATAATAAATACTCAACTTAAACTCATATCTAGAAGCTTAAGTTTTGTAAAAAAGTGGCAAATTTAATATGGTATGAGAGCACAGTATTGTTTAATAGTATTAATTAAAAATTGTTGTTTCGGCATGTGTATTAGAGAATAAATATTAAAGTTAAACCTACATTTACAAGTTTAAACTTTGTATATTCCTAATATTATGTTGATAAACAGTCTGACCTTTACAAGCTAATTAAAGGAAACTTTTATACTCATTCTAATTACTGAAAGAGTGGCATACCATCTATTTTCATCCTTCTTCATATTTTTTGTCCTTTATCAAGGGTCAAACTAACAAACTTGTTTTTCAAATATGACTTTCAAGTATATATAAACTACTAAAGATCAGTTTGATGTTAGTTTATTTGATTTGAAGCAGAAAGTAATTTAGGGAAAATAAAATTAGAACTTTAAGTAGGCGCCATTCAGTGCTAGAGCGGGTGGGCGGCAGGAGATCATTTAAGTTATGAAAACGTTTTGGAAGCAAACAATATTTCTGAAACAGACATAACCATGACAAAAAATTATTGAGAACTAGGATTTGTAGTTTTCACAGTTTGACCACTTAAGGTAAGGCTTCTTCTGAGTTTTTTCCAAGATGCCAACCTGACCCTCAACTTCGATCTTGAAGGCATCTCAATATGCATAAAACTATAACTTAATCATTATCATTACATGAGATAGTTCTTATTGATGATATTCAACTTTCCTGATTTCTTCCTTATTGAAGATATTTTTTCTTTAATGTTTTCAGGTTATAAATGCCTTTGGCGATCCAGAATTCTTCAATATCATTTTTCCATTTTTACATGAGATGTGCAACTCAGCAGCTCCAAGTATTTCTGGGCGAGGACCTTTAGCAAGTGATGCTTCTAAACAAGGTCGTCACGTAACCCTAATCTTGTGTTCGGATGCCAAAATTTTCATTCTTAATAACAGCTTAACCAGGTTAAGGTTAGATAAAATAAAATATTAGGAAATGGTAACTAAAATTTGAGCATGACTCGAGAAACTACTCTCTTCCAATTTCAAGATTACCAATGCGTTTTGTCATCTCCCTATATATAATTATAAAGGGAGAGAATGACATGACCAATCCCGACCTAGCACTATTCGTAAGATCCTGGGGTGTCTCTATGGAAATGATAATTGAAGTGAGTCACATGTGAGTGTGTGTGTGTGTGAGAGATTAGAACCACTTAATCACTCGCGCAAATAACTTAAAAAAAAAAAAAAAATTCTAGAAGCTTTATCACAAATCAACTCAACTACTTCTGGGTATTCTTGTCCTCATTTCAACTCAACATGATCTAAAAATATCATTCTTGGTCTCAAACACGTTAAATGCATAATATATTTTGAAATATAAAATATATATAAAAAATACTTGTAACTTTCACTAATTATTTATTTTTATTTAATGGGCTGGTCTAAAAATAATTGAAAACGTCAGAAGCCACATTTTATAATCTCTCTAATATTAGCATCTAAATGGGCTAGACTCAAAATAAATGGCTAAACTTAACTAATTTGGCTGGGGCAATTAATTAGTCGGATTAATTTAAAGATTAGTTCTATTCAATTGCCACAAATTAACTCATTAGCCCTAATTCTTTGTTATATTCTAATAAAAATCTTAAAATAATATCATTTTTTCTTAATAAACATTTTTTATTCATAACTTATCCTCTTATTTGTATTTTTATCTTTTTACTTCATACAATCTCGGTTAAACTCAACTAGTGAAGTTATATAAGGCCTACTTTTTGTTGATTTTTGTTTGCTCTAGAGTTTTGTTCTATATTTTATGAGATGGATTCAAGGTCTGTAAACTATACATGTCTATGCAGGGTTAAGATGATTTGACAAAAATTAAAAAAAATTAAAAAAAAAAAAAGAAAGAAAACAAAATCTCCACAAAAATTTCTAAGGATTGCCCAGAATTTTTATTCTGTTAGTTTTGAAGCTTGGAAGTATATAGTTTTTCAGCAGATTATCTATCAAATGTTTCAACTGTAGGGCTTTCTATGATTGATTTTATTTATTATTTCTTATAAAAACCCAGAAAATTGAATTTAGAGACATTGCTTGCTGTTATAATTCAATAGATTTTGGAAAGATGGTAGATATTAAGTTTTAAAATGGACATCTAGTTTCTAAAGGCAGCAGTACATAAGCATTCTTAGTTTTGGAGTTCAAAGAATAAAAAAATTAATAATAGGGTCTGATAACTTAAATGATGGAGGGCTTGTTTATTTCGATTTTTTCAAGTAAAGCTTATTGAAGTAGATGTTATTAGAGTAAAGCTTGTAAAAATAGAGTTTTTGTAAAAAGTTGATGGATGTTTGGTTGGAAAAATATACAAGTATTTATTGATGTTAAATTATCAAAATTATTTTTTTTTTTTGGGAAAAAAAGAATATAGTAAATCTTTTAAAATATGGTAAACATATATTTGATATTTATAACTTTAAAATAGCTCAAAAAGAGTTTTTTTTTCTTTTCAAAAGTCTCGAATTTGAGCTTCTTTTAAAGGATATAAAACATTTTTTTAATTACTCATAAGCTTCTCTTACATAATAGCTAAAACAACTTAAAATAGCTTTAAAAGAGTTTTTGACACTAAAAACACTCTTTTAATCAGTAGAGAAGCCGAAACAAATGTGTTCGGAGACTGAACATAATCGTTCAATTGAAAATGAGTATTGTTATTTGTGCCCTACTAAATTTAGTAATAAGTGCCATATTAAGGGTAACAATGTAATAATGAAAAAAAAAAACTGTTTCTTCCTTCTTAAGCTCTAAATTTTCCTTAGGAGATTTTTAATCTATCTAATATTACCAAGAAAACTTGTTCCCTGTGAACATCAATGCCTATGAATTTAATATTCTTTTGTATTATTCTGGAAATTCCAATACTATAATAATTTTTTATACATGTTTTTTTCTTCAATTAAATTATTTTCTTCAAAACACCCTGAGTCAAGCAGTTCCTTTACCATTAGCAGAGTTATGCTACAAGGAATGCAGCTACCGTGCTTTTCTTTTCTATGAAATAATTGCAAGGTCAGTGTGTGATATTAATAGATTTTGATAAGCTAAGAAGGATTCGTGCTTTCTAGTAGATACTTGGAGCCAACCAAAGGAAACAGATAAGAAAGTCGATACTCTACAAATGGTTACTCGATACCTTTTCCGTGGTCAATCCTCTAGTTTGTGCTTAATAGATGAAAGAACCAGTGGCATAGTCACAAACAAAAATTTCAAAGTGGCTGAAAAATATTTTTTGAAAAATTTTATGAACCTAGCGAAAAAAATTATTTTGGGTAGACTAAAGAAGGTTTTAAAATATTCATCACAAAAGTTATTAACATGTCCACATTAGACAATATAAACTAAACATATATTATCAATCTACTATGGAATAATTATTATTTTTCTTTTTTTTTTTTTTTTAATCTTTGATCATAATCTAGTCTTATGATTTATCTTTTTGAGTCAAATTGAGTTATTACTAAGTGATTTATATCTAACAAATGCGCTAAAATATGTATTCTTTATTTTCTGGTCGTTTTTTTTTTAAAAATATGTAAGCTCAACAAGTTGTTACTTGGGTATAGAAATCTTAGCCATTGAAGAAAATAATTTAAAAAGTGAAAATTTTTCGTTATTAAATTAAAATTTGTGTTATCAATGAAGAGAAACTTGAACTATTAAACAAAAATGTAAAATTTGGAAGTCAAAAGCAATACAATAAAAAGGAAAAGGAAAGAAAAATAGAAATGAAAACCATGACATTAGATAACGCTAGTCACTTGGTAGATGTGAAGAACTTGGGGGACAATATGCAGAATATTAAAATATCTTGGTGGTAACTAATGACTTTTTATTATATAATACTTTAGGCTTGGCGGCGTGGGTGTGAGAATAGTCAAAATATATGGTGATTACATGATATTTTTTATAGTTTGTTGAGAAGCAGGCCTCCCGAGGCCTAAACATGGCTCCACCACTGCATTTATGGTGTTGAAATGGGAATTGCTATTATGTTTGTCGAGTAGACTTACCATTTTTCCAATATCAACATGGGTTTGAAAGTTATCTTGGCAGTCTGACTATATATGCATTTGCTTGTGCACAGAATCAGATGATGGAAATGCTTCTGTCCCAATTGAGAAAGTTTTGGCCTGCTTGACTTCCTGCATTCATGTGGCACGCGTAAATGATATGCTTGAACAGAAAAGGAACTTGATGCATGTGCTCTTAATTTTCTTGTCACCTGGATTTCCATGGATGGGTATCTCTTTGTCCTTTTTCTTCTTTGGATTATTTGTGACATCGGTACCTGTCTGAATTCCATTGTTATGCATGGCAGTCAAAATGTCAGCATTTTCATCTGCTAAAGCACTTTGCTCAAGATTTGAGAAGAATTTAAATGAGATTGAGGGAACCGCTTCACATGCTACCGCAATTTCTCTTGTTGAAGAGGTACCTAGATCCCGTATCATTCATTTTGGTATCAATTGAAGGACATGTCTAGCTCTGACTAATGTACTTTTTCAGCTATTGCACTCTGTTTCACCTAAAGCAGTAGAATGTATGTGCACTATAAAGATAGCCAAGGTATGTTATTCCTTTTCTTTGTGATGTAGAAGCAACAAGTCTAATTATTTTTTGGGAAATATTTTACTAGGTTATGACTTATTTTAATCTGATTTTGTTTCTTTAGTTGGTTTGCTAAAAATTTAATTTCAATTTTGTCGTCCTAAATTGGCATTCATTTTCGGGAGCATATGAATGACTTACCATGAGTAGATTTCTAGCTTTCTGTTTTATTAGAAATTGGCCTCGTAAATGAGGCTCGAATTACAATTTTGAAATAGTCAGCAAAGAAACATTATATAACATGGAAAATAATATTGTAAATAACTCTATTAAAATCTAATATTACACATAGCCTTGATTTTTTTAGATATTATGCACAATTCCACTATTAACAAATTTAGGTTAAATCTAATACTTAAAAGGTAAAAAGATAACTTCAATAATTTATTTTATGTTAAAGTTATCTCGATCTTCTCAGATTATTTTCTCTCTCTTTACTTTGGTCTCTTCTCTCAAGCAAAAAACCATTGGTGTTGTATTATAAAGAGGAATAGATACGGTCCTTGTCATCCTCAAATTAAAATGGAATAATATATCGTAGTCCCACCATCATCTTCCAATTGGAAACAGAAAAATAATTTTTATACAAATCCTTGCAAACTACATACACTAAAAATATCGATATAAAGTATCACATTCCTAAAGCAGACAGAGTCAAAAAACAAAACCCTAATATTTAAAGACCACAAAAGAAGAGGAATCCAATTGCTAATATTCTATATTAAATGAAACAACCTCAAGTGTTGAAAAACCCATTCCATGCCACCGCATCCACTCCCTCAATTTTACCCATTCATCCGCCCAAATAAAATAGCTATTAGAGAAATTAGTGTCTCGAGGATGCCATATATAATTGAAAGGATATGATAGTAATTATACACTTAGTTTATCATATATAGGGTTATTTATATGGTTTAGTGTGACATGGGTTTTGGCTTTATCAAATAAAATTAACTAACTTAAAACCTTCTTACAATTTGTTGATGGGCATTAGAGTGTAGTCTTGCTATAGTGGAAGGGCAACAAGATTAACAGTTATATCCAATTAATTATGTGATAATTAAAATCGAGCTTAATTATTGGAGCCAGAGTTTATATGAGCCTTTTTGGTCCCCATGCTAACTCATAAAAGCAACTACACGTTTAAAGGGTTCTGCACATTTAAGGGGTTTTTATTAATAAATAAACATTAGGTCCAATCTTTAAGGTAACTTGGACCACGAGTTTGGTAAAATGATTATCTAGGATATTATTTTCTTAATCATTAGATAATTATATTTATTTTTCTAATGGGATAAGAGAGAATTTTAATCCTATATTAATTTGGATTTTAATAGAATATCTCTAGTCTAAGAATTAGGAATAAGAACCTCTCTGAAATAAATTAGGGTGGTTTTGCATTTAATTTTGGTGAACAACCGAAACAGAAAACGTGAGACATAGAGAGGGAGAAAACGTGATCTCTAGAAAGAAACACAAGTGAGAAAAGAAAAACAACAGAGAAAAAAATCTACTTTTTCTATATTAGTTTATCCGGTCTCTTTACTATTTTCTTTTGATATTTTTTTTTTTTGGGTATATTCTAAGGTGTCTACACACCTATTCTGTGCAAAGTGTTTTGTCTTTTTATTCTTACCTTTTGCTTTTGTAATAAACTATCTGGAAATGCATTGTTCCCTAAATTTCCTCTTGACTCAAAAGCTTCCCATTGTTTCTCCTACGCCAGTTTCTATTGTGCCACCAATTCCTTCTACCCTGCTAGCCACCTTGGCCAAGGTGGTTTTGGATTCATAGCTCTCTCCCCTCCTCTTTGTTGTCTCCTTACCTTCACCACCATCATTCGCCTTTTAAGTTAATTAAAATATTTAAAATAACTGATATTATGTTGTATACTGTGATAGGTTTAGAGTGATTTTAGTAAGAAAATAATGCTATATTATATTTATTAATACTCTCTTAAAAAGTACTCAGTTATATATAAAAATTTTATATTAATCAAATTATTAAAGGTTAAAGTAATTAATTTACAAATAAAATAAAATAAATACGGGTATGTGGGTAATTTATCCATTTTCATGTGTGAAACATCAAATTTAAATAGACTTAATTAACAGCAGTGTTATGTTTAGTATAGACCTTAGTTTAAGGTCATCTGAAGATTTACCCTGATGAATGAATTGTCTTTTTCCTTTTCTACTCTTTCAAATCTCTCTGTGGCTTTCTTCTTTCTGTAATTTCTATTCTCTCACTAATAGCCCAGTATCAACTAATCTTTGATCTATTCTGTTATTTCAATCCCTTTCTCTTTAGTCTCCACTTTCTTTTTCTATCGTTTGCTCTCTATTATCTTCCGTTTGTTTCTTTTGTATTTATTTTCCTCCATCAGTTGAACTACTTAATTATTCCAATTTCAATTTCTTCGGGTAAAATATCATCAGGCAACAGGAAAATCTTTTTTCTGATGCTCCTATACTCTAGACCATGTACATGAATTAAAATAATAAACTGGGGCACATGGGACCAATGTTTTTAATGCTGCTCTCTAAACTATCTTATCTCGCTATCAAAGATGGTGTATATTATCTTTTGAAAGATTGTTAGCAGTCTTTCAAACTAGATTTTAGCTGGAGAATATGCTTATATTTTGTTATGATTGGATTCTAATTTGAAGTCAGTCCATCTGGTTTGGAACTTTGCACTACCTAATTGCATTTCTACATCTTCAAGAACTCGTATTTCATTTCTTCGGCTCAGTAATGGTAGTGTTTTTCATTTTCAATTGATTCACTTCATTTTCTCAACTCTTGGGCATTTCAAGAGCCTACAACTACAAAAAAGCCACTTTCAGCTAACAGTCATAATGCTTCAAAGATTCTAAATCAGAGGTTCATATCTCTGTCTGTATTTTTAGATGTTCAAAGCATGAGAATTTTTGTGTAGTTGTCCCGCTTAGTCCATTCTCATTCCGATTCCCCCACCATCGTTTGTGAAACTTAAAGTTGAACTGAGAAAAGATCCAATATGTTCCGGACTTCCTTCCTGAACCATTTCTTAGGGCTGGTCTTAGTAGTTGGTATTCAACCTTATCTGATTTAGTTTTATGTGATTGCTTTGTAAAAATCAGGTTCACGTAGCTGCTTCAGAGTGCCTTCTTGAAATCTTGAAGCTGTGCAGACAAATTTCACCTGCCTGTTCCATAGATGCTGCATTTAAGAGTGAGTTGCTTCATCAGTGCGAAGTTGAGAAAAATGAGGAGGCCAAGTCACTGCTAAAAAGATGTATTGATATCCTCGGCAACATGGAATGAGCAAAAGTCGAAGCTACCTGAATCTATATGTCAGGGAAGCTACTGGTTTACTTCTTGTGGTATATTATAGCTTTTGCCAGAACAGCTTGAAAGGATAAGAAAAGAGGTAAGGAGTGGACTTTAGAACTTAAGTGTGAAAGTGGAAATATTTGCCAATCTATTTGGAGGCGCTTGCTATTAATTATGATTAAATATCGACAATTGCTGTATTTTAGTTTAGGAAACTTATAATTACTGCCATTATTTGAGCTAATGGACACAACGTTTTTCAATATGGACCAGGTATATAGGTTGTGAAAGCTCTATATTGTTTAGTTTATACTAAATAGTAGCTGAATGCCTGAACCTAATCTTTTATTTGCTTGGAAACGTCGAATGATCTCTGATGTTAACACCCAACAGCTCAAATTATACAATATGTATAATAATTTGTTTAGAAAAAAATAAGAATAAAAAGAAAAAGAAAAAGGAATTAGAATATTAATCGAATGAAACAAGAAGCAAGTTGGTTGTGGTTCAATGATGAAAATCCAGTGCACGTCATCACCGTAACTCGTTAGATATATAACTACCTATAACATAATATTAATTTTTTTCTTCAATTTCCATTCAATATTATTAAATGAAATTATATAATTTACTTCCATTGTTTGAATTCACTAAAACCAGCAAAGAAGTCTATGTCAATTTCCTTAATTATTTTCTGTCACAAAAGCAGCCAAGAAACCAAACATTAGAGAATAAATAAACACATAAATGGACAAAATACGCATCTATACAATTTATCAGATTCCTAATACATGAAAGAAATATAAGCGGGTAGTACTGCTTGTTAGTCTTTATCCACAAATTACAAGCTCTACAGCCTTGATTTTGCGTTGAAAATTGTGTGGACCGAAGTTGCTATAATAGAACAATCATTTAAAATACAAAACAGTTGCCTATTGTTATGACCCGCATAACTTGCTTTTGGAGCAGTCCAAAATGTGTGCTAGGTTTGGCCTAGTTTCTAGAAAACTTGTAAGGTTTAGTTCATTTTTTAGAAATCTTTAGCAAATATATGTGTTAGAATGTTCCATGTAAATATCCTTATAAATATTTAGATATTTACGTAGATGTAATTGGATGTATTGAATCTTGACTGTCCATTTAAGAGGAGAATTACTATAATTTGAAGGCCAACTTGTAATCAAGCCTTTTGTAAAAAGTCATTGTATAATATAAAAGCATTCTTACTTAGCAATACTTGTCTCCAATCTTCCATCATTTCTTCTCTCTTTGCCTACAAGCTCTTTATCTCAACTATTCTAGTCTCCAAGCTTCTTCTTGAGTGAAGCAAGCCTTTGGGTTCGAGTTATCTAAATGCCACACGATCGTTTTGTGCAAAACTCTAAATTCATGACAGTTGGTATCAGGGCCAGGTTCGAGCATAAGAGCATGGCATCTAACATTGAATTGACAATGGAGGAGCAAGTTCGTGGACGGGAGGAACAACCCCAACAATCTCGCCTACAAGGGAAGCGTGGCAAGTCCAAAGCTCTACCTACGAAAGCCTTGGAGCCTCGTGTTGCTACAATGGAGCAAGCTATCTTGAGTTTGGACAACACCATTGATGGCCTCTTTGACCGTCTCGAAGTCCTGGAGACGGATTATAGGGAAATCATTTAAGCCACAAAGTCAGCATACTCGAGTTTAGGAAAGGTTATGAAGAGGAGCTTCACGGTCTTACACGAAAACTCCATGGCTTGTGAACCTTTGTGGAGCATAAGTTGCGGACGATCCATGTAGAAGTAGAGGAAACTCATATGGAATGGGAGAGACACTGATGCGACCGAGCTAGCCCATCCTATTCAAGCGCTAGTGGGTTAAGTAACATGCAAGTGCCTGCTCCCGCCACTTACCATAGCACTCACAATGCCATAGAGGTCGAAAACTTCTTGTTTGGCCTTGAGCAATACTTTGAGGCCAAGGGTGTCTACGACAATACCTCAAGGATCGGTATCTCACCCACATTCCTTCGCGATGCAACCCAACAATAAATGAGTTATGGCCAACGACACTTGTAGCCCAAATAAGGTAGCCACCCGCCTCGACGTAGATGTGATTTCTCTTTTGTAATCTATTAACCCACTTCAAGCCTTTTCATTTTTTATTCAAATATATTTCACAGAAATCAATTTTGCCCTAAAAATCAATTTCATCTCATCTACAATTGCATTTCTTTGTGTTTCAATCTCATTTGCATCTCATCTCATCTACAACTGTGTTTCTCTACATTTCGATTTCATTTGCAAAATCAATTTCGCAAGGTACCATCTACATCTAATTAAGATTGTGGCATAGAGAACATCACGAGGACCGCTTGTACTATGAGATTGTGGTGCGTTTCGCTAGCTAAGATTGTGTTTCAGCTATAATTTTGCATGGTTATTGAATTTTGTTTTGTGAGTTTTCTCTAACTGAGATTGTGTTAATTTCACTGAGATTGTTGTCTTGTTAGCTGAGATTGTGTATTTTCTCTTATCGTTAATTTGGTTTCAAAATTTTGTGGTTGATTGTTAATGAGAATCCTGTTGCTGTGCATATTTTCTGAGAATTTTTCGATTGCCAATGAGCTCAGTTTGGCTTTTGTATAATGCAGTATCTTTGTCTAGTTTTACTTTGCAGTGTCTCAGTTTGGGTTTTGTACATTGCAGTGTCTGTATTCAGTTTGGGCTTTGTATAAAATGGGATGAAACATAGAAGCGTACATGTTTCGCAAATTAGCAAAATTAAGTTTACGTTCTTTGAGCTCTAATTTTGTGGCGTGGAAATGGGAGAAATAAGCACATCAACCATTGAAGGCCTAAAACATCTCTGCTCGCTAAAAACTTGAGCCACATACAGTACACATGTCTAAAGCTGAATTTACAAGTTGCTTGGCATCACTAGAGTGTCTAATCTTGATTTTAGTCCACTCACAGGCTAGTAGTTTTGTTTCTTCATTCTTTTTCATTGTTTTCTGTCCTATGTTTTGCACTTCTGGTTGTACTATTTTGCAACCAGTCATCTTTAATCCGCTATATGTAATCTCTATTTCTTGTTATCTGTTTCTTTATTAAATATGTTGTTTTCAGAAGTTCCTTTTTCAAATTGTTTCAATGGAAAAAGGCCTCTGATATTTTTATTTTCTCAAGTAAAGAACCTGCCCAAGTGAAATCATCACTGCAAATGATCTGATGCAACCATAGTTTTAAATTGAATGTGAAGCAAGTGGAGGGGGTTAGCTATAGCTAAAATATGTGTACTGATCTGGTTTTTTAGATAAAATGCATATGGACTATGGATTTGCCTTGTGTTAAAGACTCTAATTATGTTTCTTGCATTTCCAATCTTGCAGATTTTTCCTATTTTTAAACTGTCAATGCTATTGCTATTTGCGCTTGATATTGCTTAGAAAGCTTTCTAATCAATTGAGGGTTAGAATCATAACAACAAGATAGAGTTCCTAGTGGTCATTAGTATAACAGAGGAGATACTATAGGTAAGATATTTGGTTTAGTACACTTTAGGGATTATATAGGTTTTTATTTTTATTTTTTTATGTTATTTTGTTCCCACTTGATTTTGTACGTAAGTAGATATTATATAACTCTTTGTTGGAAAATTTTCATTTTTTTGTAGTTGCTTTAAGTAGGTAGCAGCTAGATATTTGGTTTGCTTACTTAGAAATTAATGAATTTTGAATATAACAGCTAGATATTCTTAATCAATATTTGAATTTTGCTTGTTCATATCTTTTTACAGTGCTTTTATGATTGAGGATTGTAAATGAAGCTTAAAGCTTTTAATTAACAGCTCTATTTTACAATCAGATTCAAGAATTTATTACTGCTTAT